>CAKNXH010001861.1:12501-31311 GCA_932178445.1 Andricus quercusramuli | reverse complement strand
AAAAATTTCAGTTGACTTTTTAACACCAAAATATGAATTTCAATTAAAAAGTAAATTCTCTACGAAAATAGTTGTACTTGCAACCCAAAAAGACGGATTTTCAACGAAACAGTTGAATTTTCAACCAGAAAGGATGACTTTTCAACTAAATTGTTGAATTTTCAATAAAATAGTTTCATTTTTATACAAGAAAAATGAAAGTTTTACCAAAACAGACAAATTTTTTAATTTAAACCAGATAGTCGAATTTTCGACAAAGAAAATTAATTTTTTTACTTAAAAAAAAGAGTTTTCAACAAAATACATAAATATCTAACCAAATAATCGAATCTTCCATAACAAAAAATGATTCAGTCAATTTTTTAACGAAAAAATTAATTTTTCACCAAAAAAGAAGATTTTTCAACAAAATATCTATATTTTCAATCAAATATAACTAAATATTTAACCAAGAAGAATAATTTTCTATAAAAGATCAATATTCAACAAATTAGAGAAGTTTTGAACCAATAATTTGTTTTCTAAACTAAAATAGATCTATTTTTAATCAGAAATAGAATAGTTAAATTTTCCTCTGGAACAATTAATTTTTGAAAGGAAAATTAATTTTCCACAAAACAGTTGAATTGTCATGCCGAAAGGCGAATTTTCCATAAAACAGTTGAATATTCAACGCAAAAATATTATGTTTGAACAAAAAAGTTCTTTTTAAACCAAAAGGTTGAATTTTTAACTGAAAAAAATACATTTTCAAGATGAATTGAATGCTTACATTCTTAAGCAAAATGATGAATCTGTAGCCAATAAAATAAATTCTTGAACTAAGAGTTGAATTTTCAACCCGAAAGATGAATTTTTCACCAAAAAAGACAAATTTTTAACAAAACTGATACATTATCGACCAGAATGTTGCATTTTTAACTTAAAAAGATTGAATTTCTACAAAAAGTAATGAAATTTTAATTCAAAAAGACAAATGTTGAAGAAAATAGTTGAATTGTCTACCAAAGAAACAAAAATTCAATCAGGTTCCTGGAGTTTCAGCAAAAAAGTTGAATATCGACAGATTAATTTGTAGTCAGACACTTGTATTTTTAAACGAAAAATGTGAAATTTCTTTGAAAAGGGATGAACTTGAAGATAATGGTTGAACCCTAGTAGCAACGTCTGCCTTGTATGACAGAGGCCAGAGTCCGGCTCAGCATCTGCTCCCTCTAGTCGACCAGGCTGGCGGGAGAAATTATTAGAACAGACCAAAAAAAGAATCTGGTGAATACAGGAAACAGATTCTGGTATTTAGTTTAAACACTAGTAATTAATGTAGAATATAAATAATGAAATTGAAAATCTAGCAATCGGAAATTTGAACGATTCACAAGTATGACCAAACATGCAAGCATGCAAGCTCATACGACAACAGGTTATGTTTTTAATATTTCAGTGTGTCTCCTGAAATGTTGTGACTTCTCCGCAGTATATTCTCCCAGAAAGGACTCAAAGATGGTGTAAAACTATTATAGAAACCTATTTAGTACCATTTTACGTTATTTTAATTCTGTCTTGTGTATATCATGACCAGTCTGGGCCAGGATCTGCTACACCAGATTCTGGTGCCAGAACAGCACGCCAAAGCGGAACCAGCCGGGCGCCAGGCTGCAAACAGATTCTTTTTTTTGTGGTGCACAGCTTGCGCCAGTCTGCAGTTATCTTGCTACTAGGAAATTTTAAATCAGAAAGGACGACTTTTTGACCAAATTGTGGAATTTCCCAAAAATAATTGAATTTTGAACCAAGTAACACATCGGTTATTAAGTGCTGGGACTGACACACAGATGGCGCAGCCAACGCCATGCCACTTGGTTTTTCGGTAGTGGAAGCCTTTCGGTAGTACGCCCGAAAACATCCAAAAAATTTGGAAAATTATATTGTCCGATCGTAAAGTGAATTTGGCAAGAGATAGCTGACATCCTAGAGATATCAAAAGGCTTGTTCAAAATTGTTGCATGAAAATTGCGTAAAAAAAAAAAATTCCAAGTGGGTGCCGAGTTTGCGTTGCCACCTCAATTGGACGACCTGGGCGCTCCGCGTCTTTGGTGGTTGTTCGACCGAGTTTAAAATCTGCATCAATCTGCATACCAAAGGCAAATGGTTGTTTTTGATGGGCGCTTTTTCCGGTAACATATGTCAAGCCATTGCTGAACTTTAGCGGTATTTTTCCCATTAAATAACTAGTGATTAACACACGAAACTTGTTTTCATCCATTGCTTAAACAAAAACAAATGTAGCGTCACTTAACCTTCAATATCTCGACAACGACTGACCCGTTGGTACTACCGAAAAACAAAGTGGCATGGCATTGGCAGTGCCATCTGTGTGTCAGTCCCGGGACTTAATGACCCATGTGTTAATTACATTCTCAACCTGGAGTTCTTAAATGCCCAAGAATTTATGCTGAGCAAATGCTCTTGAGAATATGCTCAGCATTTAAGATCGAACAAAGCATTTAAAGAGAACTTAAACCATTCATTGTTTAAACAAATATACATCATAATTAATACATATCCTATTTAATAAATCTCCTCCAGAAAAAATCTCGAAATCTATCGAAATCAATCGAAATCTATCGAAATATCTCGAAATATATCGAAATTTATTACTGCCACGAGGTTTATTTTTCATTTCTGTGTTCAAAATTCGATAATTTCTTCTACACAAGAATTGGCAGTTTTCATGGATTATTATAGATTGTGTTTTGTTCTACACAAGAACTAAAAGTGTATTACTGTTACTTGAAAAAAGATGCCATTTGGCAATTTAAAAAAAAAATCACAGTTTGACTATTTATCAACGAACAGTCTTAATTTTTTTTAACGAATTAAACTAAGAACACTTTTACGGTGACTGTTTGATATGATACTTAGAAAATTTGGAAGCGTTTTTAATTATTTAAACAATATTTCTAAACAAATTCAGAGTTTGTCTATTCTTCAACGAATAGGATCAATATAAAAAAAAACTAAGAATGCTTTTCCGGTGACAGTTTGATATGGTACTTTGCAAATTTACAAGAATTATTAATTATTTATGAAATTTTTATAAACAAATTTAGAATTTGTCTATTTTTCAACGAATAGGCTCAATTAAAAAAAAATTAACTCAGGATATCTTTGCGATTTTTGCTTAATCAACTGAGAATATCTTTGCGATGACTTTTTTTCTATTCTCTAGTGCTTTACAAATTCCTAATAATTATGATTTATTAAAATAATTTTTGTTAGGAAATTCAGATTTTTCTATTTCTAATGAATAGACTAAATTTGTTGACAGAATCAACTAAGAATGTCCCTTCGATGAGTTTTTTTTCGTGATTTTACGCAAATTCCCCAGAATTATTTATTGTTAAAAATTAATATTTTTTAAAAATAAATTTTGTTTTTCAAGGAATAGGCTTGATTCTTTACAGATTAACTGAGAATGTATTTGCGAGCACTCTTTTCTATAGTGCTTTACAAATTCTAAAAAACTATGATTTATTTATTCAAACAATTTTTGTAAGGAAATTCAAAGTTTGGTTATTTTTCAACGGAATCAACTAAGAATGCATTTCGGTGACTGCTTGATATTATCCTTTACAAATGTACAAGAATCAATAATTATTAACAATTTTCATAAACAAATACAGTGTTTGGTTATTTTTCAACAAATATGCTAAATTTTTTTACATCATTATCTAAAAATATCTTTCCTATGACTTTTATCTATGATGCTTTGCAAATTTCCAATATTCGTTAATTATTCGAACAATGTTTAAAAACGAATTAAGATTTTGGCTATTTTTCAACGAATAGGCTCAATTTTTTTGCGAAATGAATGATGACTTTTTTCTATGTTGCTTTGTAAATTTTCAAGAATTAATAATGATTTGAACCATTTTCATTAAAAAATTCAGAATTTGGCTATGTTTCAACAAATAGGCTATATTTTTTACAAAATTAACTAAGAATATAATTCCGATGGCTTTTTTTATATGATTCCTTCGAAATTTCCAAACATTATTAATTATTTAAACAATTTTCATCAAGAAATGAAGAACTTGGCCATTTTCAGCGAATAAGATCAATTAGTTTAGTGAATCAAGATTTGTACGATACTTTGCGAATATACAATAATTATTAATTGCTTAAGCAATATTCATAAACTAATTCAGAGTCTAGCTGTTTGTCAATGAATAGGCTATATTTTTTAACTGAATGAACTAAGAATATCTTTCCGATGACTTTTTTCTGTGATACATTGTACATTCTCAAGTATTATTAATTATTTTAACAATTTTTATAAACAAATTGAGAGTTTAGCTGTTTTGAAACTAATAGACTCAATTTGGTTACGGAAGTAAGAAAGTGCGTATTTCCAGTCAGGCTTTCCTACAATACTTTGCACATTTGCAATAATTATTGATTATTTTAACAATTTTCATAAACATATTCAGAGTTTGGCTGTTTTTCAACGAATAGGCTCAGTTTGTCTATGAATGCAACTAACAATATTTTTCCGATGACTGTTATCTATGTTGCTTTGTAAATTTACAAGAATTTTCAATTATTCAAAGAATTTCGTTTAAAACATTGAGAATTTGGCTATTTTTCAACGTATAGTATTTTATTGAACTTCATTTCCAAATAAAATAATTACATGTAAATAAATTGGTCGCGCGCGGAGCGCGCGTATGAGGCTCTAGTATTTTTACTAAAACATTCTAGTGAAATAAACATACTTGTTTTCAAACACAGAGTTGCAATAGGTCAGGTATTTCCAGAAAGTCAGGGAATGTCTGGGAAAACCTGTCAAAGTTAGGGAATTTTTGATAAATTAAAGTTGAAATTAATTTGATTATTATGGTTAAAAATCGCAAATATTTGGTTAAAAATTAATTTTTTTGGGCTTGAGGATTCAAACCATTTTGTAGAAAAATCATATTTTTTGGTTGAATTCAACTGTTTTTGGTATATAAAACTAAAATCCTTTTTGTGGCTGAAATATAATTCATCACGTTTTTCGTCGAGAATTCATCATTTTTGGTAGAAAATTCAATTACTTAGTTGAAAGTGGAAATACTTTGTTAAAAATTCATTTACTTGCTTGATGATACATCATTTTAGTCTTAAAATCTTTCTTGTGTTGAAAATTTAATTATTCTGTTGAAAATAATGTTTTCTAGATAAAAATTAACTATTTTAACAAGAAACTTCACTCGTGCATATTTGCTTCAAAATTTATCTTCTTGTGTTGAAAATTCAAATATTTGGTTTAAAATTCCTGTATTTCATTGAAAATTCGATTTTTGTGTGATAATATTCAATCTTCTTGATGACTAATTCATATTTTTGGTTGGAAATTCCTTTAAAAATTTCAATCTTTGGTTGAAAATTATACTACTTCGTTGAGAAACAACTTTAATCTCATTGGAAATTAATTTTCTTACTGAAAATTTAACTATTCTATTTTTAGTTGAAAATTTATCTGCTTTCTGTAAAAATTCAACTATCTGTTAAAAGTTCGTCTTTTTTGGTTAAAAAGTACACTGAACTCTCATTAGTTGAAATTTCATCTTTTCGGTTCAAAAATAATTTCTTCAGTTGAAAATTTAATTGTTTCGTCGAAAATTCGTTATTTTTTACTTGAAAATTGATTTTAGTAACTTAAAATTATGTTTCTTCATTTTTGATGGAAAATTTATCTTTTTAGTTTAAAATTTATGTAACCGATTGAAAATTAATTTTTTTTTCAGTTGAAAATTCACTTTAAGTATTCAATTTTTTGTGTAAATTTACCTATTTTTATATAAATGTAATCTTTTTCATTAAAAAACTATCTGTTCTGTAAACAATTTAACTATTCTATTTTTTATTAAGGATTCATTTCTCTCATTGGAAAAAAAAACTATTTAGTTGAAAATTGGTTTTTTCTTGTGGATAGAAAATTCATCTTTTGGATTGAAAAATCCACTGTTTGCTCAAAATTTAATTTTGTTGTTGTTGAAAATACATCATTGTGATTAAAAATTAATTTTTTTAATTAAATTTTTTTTTACTAAGATATAACTATTCCATTTTGGCATGAAATTTTTAGTTGAAAACAAATTAATTTTGCTGACACTTCGTTTGTTTTTAATGCACTTTTCTGACGGCAAATTGAAAGATTATATTTTTGATTTGTAAATTGATCTTTTTTAGTTTACAATTGATTCATTTGATTGAGAATTCATTTTTTTTATTGAGAACTGATTGTCTTCACTAAAATGTAATTCTTCTATTTTTTGTTAAAAAATCATATTTTTTAATGAAAAAAGAAATATTTTGTTGAAGATTCGTTTCTTTTTTTGTTGAACATTTATTTTTCTGACATTTTAAATATTCTAATTTTCGTTGAAAATTGATTTTTTTGAGATGAAAATTCATGCATTTTGTTGAAAATGAATCTTTGTTGGTAAAAAATTAATCTTTTGAGTTAAAAATTCAACTAAATGTTCGGTTAAAAATTCATATTTCTGTTTGAAGATTCATCATTTCAGTTAAAAATTAATTTCTTTTGTTAAAAATTTATCTTTTTGGCTTGAAAACGCAGCTAAAATGTGTTTTAAATATATATAGAAACAAAATTTATTTTGCATTAACATTATTAATCTTCTAGGTGTATAGTTGGCTTTATACCTAGAAGAATTTAGAAATTTGGATATTGCAGGAACCCTGAATAAAGCACTGTTTAATGCGAATAATGTGTTTTCTATTACTTGAATTCTTCTATCACTTGAATTTAGCACCCTTTCCAATTTGAAGCGATGCATTTTTCCGAAAAATTTAAATAATGTAATTATTATTAATAAAGATAGAAAATACGATTTTTTTAAATCCTAATTCAAAATGCTCATGAATGCTGATTAAATTCTCAAAGCACATAAAGGTCGAGCACATTCCCGAGAATATTCTCATGCTCGTCAGAATTTCTTCGAGCACTTAAACTCTTTGGAACACTATCTCAACCAAAAAAGATAAATTCTTAAGCAAAAATTTAATAGTGAACTTTTCAGCCGAAAAGAATTAACTTGCAACCAAAAATAATTTGACTTTTTTATTGAGTTCTATTAATTCAGTTTCAATAGTAGATCAGTAGTAGGTGTTAGAGCGAAAACAGAGGTTGGCAAGCGAGGCAATGCGAAAAAAGTAGGGACATGCGAGCGAGGCGAGGCGAGGCGAAGCGAGGAAGGCAAGGCAATAAGAGCGTGCGGTCTTAGAGATAAGGAATGGATGGATGTTAGTTTTTAAGGGTTAGTTTTAAGAAAAATCTGTAAAAATGGAAGTGTAAGCAAGTCAATTTTTTAAGGCCAGCAGGCTGAAAAATAAACGTTTATCTATCTATCTATTTCGAAAATTCATGATTATTACATGCCATAGTAATACTAATACCATTAAATACTACTAATATTATCAGGTGAATTAGAAGTAATATTGTTACAATTATCAAAAAAGTAACATATTTTTTTACACTTAATAAATATGTATTCTGTACATAAAACTTTCAATTATTTATTGAGTATGAAATCTTATAACGAAATTTTATACCTGAAATATAATTGAGTTACACAAATTCTTTTTCAATTATAGTTTAATTCGCTGAAATGTTTTCATCGCCAAATAATTCATTGACTTAAGGATCGTTGATCCAAAAGGATATATTAGAAAGGTCTAAGAATATTTGCATATTGTACTTGATTCCACATTTATTATATGAGATCACCGCAACCGTGGCCAAGACCTTCTAAAACAGCAACCTTATCTGAACTCTCATAGTCTGCAATAATAAGGGTACAATAATATAAAAATTATATACTGATATTTTTTTGTCGATGAAACGTCAGTTTTTGATATACTTAGTCTAAAACAAAATAGTTATAGTTTTTAGCTGTGAAAAGATTCATCTCTAGCTCCGCTTGGCCTTGACCTGGGTTCGAATCCCAGCGAAGCTACGGTTTGACTACTCTTATAAAAAACATAATATCAAAACTCAGTTAAATACTCTTTTTTTCAAGTTAAGCCCAGCTTCATCCGAAGAAAAAAACTCCCGGTTCAGATGAAAGATGAAATATAAAAAGTTCCCTGCTTCAAGCCAATAAAAATGTTCAAAAGAAAAAATAGCCTCTTCCAATTTGAAAGAAAATAACCAAAATTTCGACCCTTCCAAATCTAGAAAAATCTTAAAAATGAAAAATTACTCTTTTTTAACTGAGAAAAAATGTAAAGCCAAAATTTATTTCCTTCCAATTCAACAAAAATGTTTTAAAAAAATGTTCCTCTTTCAATTCAGAAGAAAAATTTGGCTCTTCCAACTCGATAAAAGACTTTAAAATGAAGAAAAATTTCCCTCTTTCAATTAAAAAAAAAAAAATGAAAAATAACAAATTCTTTCCTAAAACTCAATAAAAACCTTAAAAAGAAAAAAGTGTCCTCTTCCAATTCAGAAAAAATAACGAAAATTTCGGCCCTTCCAACTTTATAAAAATTTTGTTTATGTCTCTCTCTCTCAATTCAGGAGAAATTGAAAAACAAAAATTTCCTTCCTTCCAACTCAAGAAAAATGTTCAAAATAAAAATTTTCCCTTTTCCCATTCAGAAAAAAATTAAAAATTAAAAATTCTTCTCTTAAATTCAATAATAATGTTAAATAGAAAAAAGTAACCAAAATTTGGTCTCTTCTCGCACCATACAAATTTTTTTAGAAATTTTTCTTTCAATTCGGAAGAAATTTGAAAGAAATGCCTCCCTTCCTACTCAATAACAATGTTAAAAATGAACAATTTCCCTCTTACAATTCAGAAAAAAGAAATTTTGTGCCTTCCAACACTGTAAAAGTCTTCAAAATGAACAAAAGTTTCCCTCTTTCCATTCAGAAAATGAAATGGAAAATAAAAAATTCTTTCCTTAAACTAAATAAAAATCTCCAACCGAAAAAAGTGACCTCTTTCAATTCAGAAAAAAATAACCAAAATTTCGGCCCTTCCAACTTTATGAAAAATGTTTCATCCCTCTTTCAATTCGGGAGAAATTGAAAACCAAAATTTCCTCCCTTCCAACTCAACAAAAATGTTTTTTGAAAAATTTGTATCATGCAATTTAGAATAAAAATGAAAATAAAGAATTATTTTCCCGGATTCAATAAAACTGAAAAATATAAAGAAGAATCCAATAAAAATAATAATAAAATAACGAAAATTTCGTCTCTTTCAACACTGTATTTTTTTTAAATTAATTCAGATGAAATTGAAAACCAAAATTTACTCCCTCGTGACTTAACAAAAATTTCGAAAATAACAAATCTCCCTTCTCCAAACTCAGAAAAAAATCATTCCTTAAACTCAATAAAAATGATCAAAACGAAAAAGATGCCTCTTCCCATTCATAAAAAATTTAATACCAATTTTTCCTTGCTTCCAACTCAACAGAAATCTTAAAAAAAAAAGATAATTCTTCCAATTCATAAAATGTTAAAAACTTAAACTTGCTTCCTCTCAACTCAATAAAAATGTTCAAAATATAAAACTTTCCTCTTCTAATTCAGAAAAAATTAAAAATACTTCCCTTAAACTCATCAAGAATGATAAGAAAATGATCAGAAAACAAATTAGGACCTTGCAACTCTACAAATAAATAAAAATGTCGCTCTTGTAATTCAGAAGATATTGAAAACAAAAATTTCACCCCTTCCAACTCAACAAAAATATTAAAAATAAAAAATTTCCCTCTTTCAATTCAGACAAAAATTGAAAATGAATTTTTTTCTTTAAACACAATGAAAATGTAGAATGGAACAAAGTGCTTTCTCCCAATCCAGAAAAAACAACCAAAATTTTGTCCCTTTTAACACTATTTTTTTAAATTTCTGTTTTAATTCAGAAGAATTTAGAAACCAAAATTAATTTTTTTTCTATTTTAAGAAAAATATAAATTTCCATCCCTATGAAAATCTTAAAAATATAAAATGTCACTCTTCCAATTCGAAATAAATACAATCTGAAATGTCCTCGGGACGACTGAAAAATCCCGAAAAATAAAATTCCCGACACTGCAAAATTACCGAATTGGAAAATTCCCGAATAATAAAATTTACGAATAATAAAATTGCCGAAAAATAAAAATCCTGAATTGGAAAATTCCCGAATAATAAAATTCCCGAATAATAAAATTGTCGAAAAATAAAAAACCCAAATTGGAAAATTCCCGAATAATAAAATTCGCGATTAATAAAATTCCCGAATTATAAAATTCCCAAATTGGAAAATTTCCGAATAATAAAATTCCCGAACATTTTATAATATGACCGAATTAGAAAATTCCCGAATATGAAAATCAATAAAAATATTTAAAATGTGAAATTTTCCTGCCTTCAACTAAATAAAAATGTAACACGCACAAAAGTTTCTCTTCTAATTCGGAAAAAATTGAATACCATAATTTATTCCGTTTCTTTTGAAATTATAGATTTTTCGAATTCAAAGGATTTTTCAAACATAAATCCTTCAATTTTAATATATTAAAAATCAAATATTTCAGTCCAAAAAAATATTTAAACTATATTTGGAAATGATTTTAAATTGAATGAAAGCGTTTAATTATGAATCTATTTTTTGAAATTATTAAAAAATTTTATATAGGTTATAAAGTTTCAACCGGACCTTCAAATTTTTCAACTGATGAAACCTTCGACTTGAAATGGTTCAATTTCTGACATTCAAGTCTGTAACTTGATCAATTTTCAAAAAGTTCAGAATCGCCTTGTAAAATCAGTTACTTCAATTTTTAAAATTCGAAATATAGTTGAGTTTGAAAAATCATTAATTAATTTATTGAGAAAAAGTTAGCAGTTTAATATATAAACAATATCATAGAAGCCCTCCTAAAATGTTGAAAATTTGTATAACATGAAGGTGGTTCTTAATTTAATGTCAATAATGCAAGCATAGAAAGGTTAATTTTTTATTCATAAACATTTCAAACTCTTAGGAGATATTCATGATAAATTATTTGAAAGCTAACCATACCAAAATGCCGCCAAAAGTGAGTAATAGAGAAATTACTTATTTTAAATACTTTAATTCAGCATAAACTGCTAATTATTTTAAACTAATTATAATATTTAATATTCAAAAATCTTAACCCTCTTAGTAATAAAATAGTTTGGATTGACTAATGATTTAGGAAATTTATATTTATTGCACTTTGTTATTTTATTGTAAGACTGTTGGAATTCAAATATAAAACAATACTGTTAACATTCCTTTAGGCCATTTTTTCACAACAAAAGGGAAAAGAATTTAATTTATAAAGCTGAAAATCATAACCCCAGGATAAATTTACATAACTGGTTGATCTGATTGAAGGAGTAAGAAGCATTGGATTCAAGATAAATTTGCATTCCATTCTAGTATTATAAAATTTAAATGATTCAACAATTTGATAAATTCCTTTTTTGTGGGTTCTTATACTCTCCAACGAACTAGAAAAAGGTTTTAGGCTATATTTCTGATTTTGAATATGTAATCTGAACTCGAGTTTAAGAGCCGGCTTCTAATTTACCGGAATCATAAAACAATCATCTTTTTTTTAATTCATTCCAGCAATAAATTTTACATTTTTAGGATTTTTTGTGTGTGAATTTCAGACAGATTTATTTTCCGGAATCTTTGATACTGAATATATATGTTCATGTTAAATTCTGAAAAAAGAATTTAGAAAACTCTACATCCCTAAGAATTACTTTTAAAAGCTTTTATAAGTAAATTACATTTTTATAAAATCAGTGTTGATACAAAATCCAAAATTCGACAATCCCTGACTTTTCCTGAGTTTTCTCTGATCGACTTTTTATTTTCCGTGAACGTTCTGAATTTTGTTTAGTGATTTGGGGAAAAAAAATTGAAAAATTAAGTTTTTAGTTGAAACAGTTAATTTCCAACCAAGAAAAAAGGAAATTTAAAAAAAATAGCTTTATCTTCCACCAAACTGATGAGTCTTCAATAAAAAAATAAATTCTCAACGGATAGTATGAAAGTTGATATTTCCAAAAATTTTAGTCGATAAAAAGAATGAAAATATCATCCAAAATGTTGAACTTTTAAACCGATTAATTTTCAACGAAAAAGAATAATCTCAACCAGAAATACGAGTTTTCAATAAAATAAATGAATTTTCAACTAACAAAAAACATGAATTTTTAAGCGAAAATGGAACAGTGAATTTGTCAGTTAAAAAAGTTGATTTTAAACCAAAAGTCAAATGAATTTACAACAAAATCGTAAAATTTTCAATCAACGAAATGACTTTTCAACTGAAATGGTGAATCTTTAAGCAAAAAAAATGAATTCTAAACATAAAAGATGAATTATCCTTCAAAAAACACTAATTATGAATTTGAGACTGACAAAGAAACATTTTCGACTAACAGAGATACATTTTCAAGCAAATATGAAATAGTTATATTTTCAGTTTAAAAAATTAATTTTCTTCTGAAAAAAAAAGTTATCAATAAAATAGTTAAATTTCCAACTAAAGAAATGAATTCTTAACCAAATAGTTGAATTTTTAGCCCAAAAGATGAATTTTCTGCCAAAAATAGTTAAGTTCACTTCTCAGTTAGAAAGTACATGATGAAAAAAAATCAAGAGAATGATTAAATGTCCGAAAAATGGATTTTTAACTAAAGATAGAACAGTTGAATTTTTAATTAGAAAAATAATACTTTTATAAAGAGAAAGTACTTTTCAACCAAAGAAATTGATTTTTAACCGAACATAGAATAGTCAAGTGTTTAACCAAATGTAATGAATTTTCAATGAAATATATTAATTTTCAACCAGAAAGATGAATTTTCACATGAAAAGATCGATCTTCTACTAAGACGGCAAAGCTTTAATAAAATACATCAATTGTCAACTAGAAAAGATTCAACCAAAAAAAAAAAGAATTTTCAACAAAGAAGATTAATATTCTATCAGAAGGACAAATGTTTAATAAGATACATGAGTTTTCAACAGAAAAAGATTCAACCAAAAATAGAATAGTTGAATTTTCAACTAGAAAAATAAATTTTCAGAGAAGAAAACTACTTTTTAACCAGAGAAATAAATTTTTAACCAAAAATATGAAGTTTTAACAAATGAGACACTTTCCCATAAAAAAAACGAATTTTCAACAATATAATTAATTTTTCGACTCAGAAATGAATTTTAAGTAAAACATAGAATAGTTAAATTTTCAACCAAAAAGATGAATTTGCTTTCAAGAAGATTAATATTTCACCAAGAGCACAAATATTCAATCAAATAAATTAATTTTCAACTGGAAAATATTCAACAAATGAGATAATTTTTGATTAAAAAAAATCGAATTTTCACAAAAATAATTAATTTTTCGACCAAAAAAATTAGTTTTTAACCAACTATAGAATGTAATAAATATAATATATAATAAATATAATAATAAAAAATATGATAGAATTTCAATAAAATATATTAATTTTCAACCAAAAAGATGAATTTTCAACCAAGAAGAATGATATTTTATCAAAAGGACAAACTTGCAATGAAATGCATGAATTTTCAAATAAAAAAGATTCAACCAAAACTAGAATAGTTAAATTTTCAAATAGAAAAATACATTTTTAATAAAAAAAACTACTTTTCAACCAAAGAAATGAATTTTCAACTACAAAGATGAAGTTTCGACAAAGAAGATACTTTTCAATGAAGAAATGAATTTTCAAGAAAATAATTTTTTGACCGAAGACATTGATTTTCAACCAAAAGGACAAACGTTCAATAAAATTCATGAATTTTCAACTAAAAAATATTCAACCACAACTAGAATAGTTAAATTTCAAATAGAAAAATAAATTTTTAACCAAAAAAAGTACTTTTCAACCAAAGAAATGAATTTTCAACCAAAAAGATGATGTTTCAGTAAATGAGATACTTTTCTGAAAAAAAAAAGAATTTTCAACAATATAATTAATTTTTCGACTCAGAAATTAATTTTTAACCAAACATAGAATAGTTAAATTCTCAACCAAAAAAAAATGAATTTTCAGGCAAGAAGATTAATATTCCACCAAGAGAACAAATTTTTAATGAAACACATAAATTTCTGACTGGAAAATATTCAACAAAAAAGATGAAGTTTCGACAAATGAGATACTTTTCAATAAAAAAACGAATTTTCAAAAAAATAAACAATTTTCCGACCAAAGAAATTAATTTTCAACCGAACAAAGTATAGTTAAATTTCCAACCAAATATAATACATTTTCAATGAAATATAGTAATTTTCAATCAAAAAGATTAATTTTCAACCAGGAAGATTACTATTCTATCGAAAGAACAAATGTTTAATAAAATACATGAATTTTTAACTGAAAAAGATTCAACCAAAAATAAAATAGTTTCAATTAAAAAAATTAATTTCTTTTAAAAAATCTACTGTTCAACCAAAGAAATGAATTTTTAACCAAAAATATGAAGTTTCAACAAATGAGATATTTTTCTATTTAAAAAAAACAACAAATTTTCAACAAAATATATGAATTTTCAAGTGAGAGTCAGCTAAAAATAAAACCAAAACAAACGAAATTTTAATAACATAGTCAAACTTTCGACAAAAGAAACAAATTTTTAACAAAAAATGAAACGGTTCATTTTTCAGTTAAAGTAGTGAAATTTCAAAAAAAAATGATGAATCTTCTACCAAAAGAGTAAATTTGCAACCAAAGAGTTGAATTTTCAACCCAAAAGACTATGAAAAAACATAGAATAAAAATAAAATAAAAAACTAAATAACAACAAATAGAATACTTTAATTTTCAGTTGGAAAAATCCATTTTTAAACAACAAAAAACTCTTTCATCAAAAAAGACGGATTTTTAACAAAAAAGTTACATCTTCAACTAAAACAGATAAATTTTCTAAATTTCCAGTAAAAAATTAATTTCCAACCAAATATTTGAATTTTCAAATAAATTTTCAATCTAGAAGGTAGCTTTTCAATCGGAGATGGAATAGTTACATTTTTAGTATAAAAATTCATTTTCAACCAATTAAAATGAATTTGCAACCCAACAGATGAATTTTCATCCAAGAAGATTCAATTTATATAAAGAAGATTAATTTTCAACAAGAGACATGAATTTTTAACCAAACATTAAAATTTTTAGAGGAATTTATAACCTTAGAGTTAAATTTCCGTCAACAAAAGAATCACTTCTCAACCGTGAAGATGAATTAGTTACAAAATACAGCAATTCCTGAACAAATACTTGAATTTTCAAATAATGAAGAAAAATTTCTGATACAAAAATTATTTTCAACAAATAGTTAAATTTTGAAGAAAAAAAGAGTTTTCAATTAAATGATGAATAATAAAAAAAAATGAATGAGAAATCGTTTCCGCTTTCAACTGAATTATGGAGTTTAAAAAAACAAACAGATTAATTCTCAAACAAAAATGTAATAAATGATGTTTCAACCAGAGAAAGATTTTAATTTCAAAAAGAATCTGTTGATTTCAACGGGAAAAGACGAAGTTTGAACAAAAGTGGTGAATTTGTTAACAAAATGAATGAATTTTTATAAACATTGTTAAATTTTCAACAAAAATTACATTAATATAATTTATCTTTATTATTATAAATAATTTATTAATCAATTAATTCCAATTTAATAATTAAATTAGTATAAAAATTCCCTTTGCCTAAGAATTTAGGCAAATCTTTTAACTTTAAAATACACCTTTTTTATCAATTTACACCTTTTTTATCAATCAAATAAGCTTCTTATATTCAAACCCCCTACCCCCTTATCATAAAATTTATATAATGATATTATTTATATTTAATTTTTTTATTATTTAATTATTTAATTCAAATTCAATTGTATTCATTAATTATTAATTTTAATTGTTCATTAAATAAAGTCCTCTCGTATAGATATTAAAAATTTTATTATAGATAAAAACCAATCTGGCTTACTCCGATTTTAACTCAAATCATGTAAGATTTTAAAAGTCGAACAGACTTTATTATTATTATTATACCATTAAGCCATTTCCCTTTCGGGGTAGGCGTGACTTGCTCGGTTGGGGAATAGTAAACAGGTGAATATGTATAGAGTAGGTTGTTATATGGGCATAAGGTATATAGGAGTTTTATAGGTGTTAGGGATAGGTGTTTTAGATCTATCTGGAATTCTCGTGTCATTTATTTAGATGACACGTTCATTCCGCAACACTGCTCCGACCCAGGTTGCTGATCAATCTCTCTAGCGATCACCCCAAGTGAGGAACCTCACAAAATTGTTATGTATGGTTCCCCACTTGGGCCCATTAGTATCCAAAGTCTCTGTTTCAGGCGCCATTCACACTATTGTCACTCTGTTTACAAACTATTTGTCGCCACACATTTCTGTCCTGGCATACTACTCTAGCTTCCTTCACGTCCATGCATTTCTTCACGCAAGCTCTTCTGTTCCTATGGCTTCTTACGTCTCTTCGGATTAATGTCTCATTCACAGATTCTGACCATTCTTTCGGCGGTCTACCTCTGGGCATTCTACCATTTACTTTACCTTTATACACTTGCTTCGTCAGTCGTTCATCTTTCATTCTTTCAAGATGTCCGAACCACCTTAGCTGATTTCTTTCCCATATGTCAACTAGTGTCTCTTGTGTACCACATTCTTTGAGGATTGTCTCATTTCTGACTTTGTCCATCAGTGTTTTCCCGCATATTATGCGGAGAGGTTTCATGCCGATCGCGTTGATTTTGCTCCTGTCCTTTTCTTGACAGGTCCATGTCTCGCTACCGTATAGTACAGTTGGTACGAAGATAGAGTTATGTATGGCCATTTTAGCTTTTTTTGATATGTTTTTATTTCTGAGGATGGATCCTGCTCTACCGATAACCTGCTTACCCTTATTTATGCGCCTATCTAACTCCCCATCTATTTTTCCGTCGCTAGTGAATAGGCTACCCAGATATACGTACTTGTCAACTTGTTCTAATCCCTCACCATTTAGGACAATGTTGCACATTGTTTTCTCGCTTTTTCCCTCAAACACCATGATTTTCGTTTTATTCACGTTAATTTTGAGGCCCATGTTCTCCATGCTTGTATTTAGTTTATTCAACATTCTTTGCAAGTCCTCGATTGATTCTGCCATAAGAATCTTGTCATCTGCGAAAGCTAACCCACGTACCTTGACGGTTTCGAGATTTACACCTTCTTCGTCGAAGAGGGCAGTTCTTAGACATTTATCCATGAATATGATAAATAGCCACGAGGACATAACGCATCCTTGCTTCACCCCTTGCATAATATCGAACCAGTCGCTCAGTTTCCCATTTACCCTTACACTCGCTTTACTGCCTGTATAAATTGTTTTTATTGCTTGTAGGAGCCCTCCATTTACTCCATACTCTTTAAGGATTTCCCAAAGTTTAGTTCTATTTACCTTGTCGAATGCTTTTTCTAGATCAATAAATGCACAGAAAACTTTCTTTCCTACTCTCAAGCTCTTTTCTGTGATCTGTCTTAGGCTAAATATCTGATCTGTACATGACCTTCCTGGCATAAATCCACATTGGACTTCCCATATCTTCTCTTCTGTAATTTCCATTACCCTACGGATAAGTATTTTTGAGTATATTTTACTTACGGTACTTAGTAGGCTGATACCTCTGTAATTACTGCAGTTGCTTTTATCTCCTTTTCTTTTGTATATTGGTACGATAATCGCTTTTCTCCAATCGTCTGGGACTTCTCCCGTTTCGATACATAAATTTATTAATTCGCACAACCTGTGAGTTATGTACTTGCCACCGTATTTAAGCATTTCAGCGCTAATATTGTCTATACCCGCAGCCTTACCGTTTTTCAAGTTCTTAATTATATCTCTGACCTCAGTGACACAGACTTTTTCAATTGGGTTTTCTAGTGCATTATGTTCTATGTCGCAGTTTTGTTGCCCTATATCTTCACCTCCTAATAGTTCTTTAAAAGAATCTTTTAAAGCGTCTACTATCCCGTCTATATCATATAGCATTTCGCCTTTACTGTTTCTCATGCTAGCAAACTCTGTACTTTTACTTTCCTTCAACTGTTTATATAATAGTTTCATAATTCCTTCAAAGTAGTTTTTTATTTTGTTCTCTTCTTCTGTTCTGATTTTCTCTTTACTCTCTTTGACTAGTCGTTTAACTTTCCTATTTTTGTGTCTGTAATCATTTTTAAGTCTAGTTTTCTCCTCATCGCTAAGACCTGTCATGTTCAGCGTTCTATTGCGCGCTTTTTTCTTTTCTTTTTGGGCTGCCGCAATTTCCTCATTCCACCATGCATCACCAGATTTTCTTCCTACAAATGCCGTACCACATATTTCGGTCGCAGTTTTAACAATGATATCCCGTAATAAAGTCCACGCGCCCTCTACATCTTTATTGCTTATAAGCGCTTCCCACGTTGCCCTATCTATGCGTTCAGTTAACCTCTTTTGGAACTCTGTTTCCACTTCTTGTCTCTGTAAATTTTCAATTTTTATTCGTGTTTGTTTCGTTTTCTTTGTTTTCTTTGTTCTCCATCCCCGCCCTAAGTTTATTTTGCAGACTAAAAGGTAATGATCAGTATTGCATTCGGCCCCCCCTCATGACTCTTGTATCTGTAACTAGTTCTCTTAGTCTTTCATCTGCAATAACGAAGTCAATTATACTGCGGCTAT
>CAKNXH010001861.1:0-12101 GCA_932178445.1 Andricus quercusramuli | reverse complement strand
AAAAAATTATGCTGTTATCCCTAAGGTAACTTATTCTATTAATTTTTATTTAAATACTCTTTTTATTATATATTCATTTTTCATATATAAATGTTAAATTTAATAACAAATAAAATTTTTATTTAATATCCCCAATTTAATAATTAAAAAATTTATATTATATATAAATTTTTTAATTTAAATTTTATAATTATAAAATTCTATAGGGTCTCATCGTCTAATAATTATATTCAAGATTTGTTACTTAAAAATAAATGTTAACTATTTAAATTAATAAAATAATAATTGATATTTCAACCAAAAAAAAGTTTTTAATTTGAAACAGAAACTGTTGAATTCAACGAAGAAAAAAGAATTTCGAACAAAACTTGTGAATTTTTAAACAAAAAGTATTACTTTTTCCAAAAAATGTTAAATTTTCAATAAAAGAATAAAATTAATTTCAACTTCAGTTTTTTGAAAATTCCCTGGCTCTATCAGGTTTTCCCTGACTTTCTCTGACCAATCTTAAATTCCCCCACCTTCTGCGACTTTCTGGAATTCAATGACCTTTAGCAACCCTGAAAATGTATAGGTGCCTTAAAAAAATGATGGTAATTGATTTTAGGTAGACACGCAGACGGAAATGATGGATAAAAAAGCAGCAAAAAAGGCGAAGGCCGCCGAGAAAAAAGAAAAGAAGCGGCTTGAAGCGGAGGAAAGAGCAACATTTTTGAAAAAAGAACATCTCAGACGTGAAATTGATCTGGGTGCTCGAAATGCAATGCGCTTCGAACGGTCCTGGAGAGAAATGGTCATGAAAATGAAAATGCCGGGTATTAAAGAAGACATCGAGGTCGCCTGGCGCACCTTCGAGCGTGCCCTTGACACTAAAGATTACAGGTAAAAACAAACTTCTATATGAATCCTACAATTTTTCATTAAAAATAATCTAAGTTGAAAAAATTATTCAATAATTTTTAAATTGTTTAAATTATTCAATAAATTAGAAATTGATCAATTTAAAAAGTTAAACATTTCCTGGTTCACACACATTTTTCGGGACGACTGAAAATTGCTGAAATATAAAAATCCCGAATTAGAAAATACCCGAATAATAAAATTTCCGACAGAAAATTGCCGAATTATAAAATATCCGATTCTGAAAAATTCTCGACACTAGAAAATTATCGGATGTTAACAATGGAAAAATGTTTTAGAAAATATAAATTATATTTATTCATTAAAAATACAATAATGAAATATTTTCATGAAATTTATTTTGATTTGTTAATATATTTTTTCAAATTATTGTTCAAATTAAAAATAACAATGACTGAAAAAATTTGCATTGAGAAATATTTTTTCCATTATTTTAATTTTAAATTTAAAGAATAACTTAAAAAATACATTTAACATTAAACAATAATTTTTTCTCTCGTCAAAATATTTTATTATTGTATTGTAATAAAGAAATAATATTGATGGAAGAAACGTTTCTTTTTTCGTAGTTTAACCCTCATGATACACTCTATCAAAAAGTTACGTATGATACACACATGGGTATTTTTCACCCGGCGACTTTTTGGAGGCTTCTATCTCCTGATTAAATTAATCAATTTGAGCGGCATTTTTTTTTTATCGATAGGAAATTTACTCTGGAAGGCGAAAAAAATATTCATATTCCGTTTTATATAACGAGAAAAAATTTATTTACAAAAAACAAAAGGAAAATTTTCGTTCTTTTTTCGAAAATTCATAAAACCGCCGGGTATTCTCTACCCAGTGTGTATCATAAGGGTTAAATTTGGAAATCTTGTAGTGTCGGGAATTTGAGAATGTCGCATATTTGATAAGGGGTCGTGCATAAATTACGTAAGGTAATTTTCCGAATTTTGTTATTATTCCGGAATTTTCAAATACGCTAATATTATGAACTATCGGAAATTTTATTGTTTGAGAATTTTCCAATTCTGGATTTTTATATTTCGGTAATTTTATAATTTCGGGAAATTCCTATTTTAAATATTTTATTTTTTGGGAATTCCACAGTGTCGGGAAGTTTATTATTCCGAATTTTTCAGTCGTCCCAATTTTTGACGGTCATTGAAATTAAAAGTTTCGAAATCTTGAAGCTGAATATTTTTTTCATTTAAAGTTATAAAAATAAATTTTGAGTTTCAAGACTTTGATTTTTAAACTTTTAAAATTAAGGCCTACAACATTTTTATTGAAAAATTTTTTGTTGAAATTTGTATCATTCTTAGCAATTTTAAGTTTGAAATATTAAAAATTTGACGATTACAAATTTCTTTTCCAAACTGAACACTTTTTGAATCAGAAATTAAATGTTTAATTTTTGTTTATAGATCAAACTTTCTTGTTTTTTCCAAATATTTTCTTAAAATAATTTTTACAAAATTAAAAGTAATTAAAATTTTTCCCAAGAATCTTTAAAAAAATTTGTTTATTATCCTCAAAAAGTTTCAAAACTTGATTTCGAAAGATTTAAAAATCTAAATTTTGTTTTAGGTTTTGTTGATTATTTTCAAATTTAAAATCAATTTTGAAATTTAAAAAAAAATCTTAATATTTTCAACATGATTAATATTTTTCGTAATTTTTTTTAATTATGCAAAATAAAAAAAAATGGTTTAAAATCTTGCATATTCATTTTTGACAATTTTTGAAATCTCTTGAAATATTTGTATATATTTCTTTGTTATTATAAAAAAAAACCATGATCAATTTTTCTAGTAATCTTCATAACATTTTTTAATTCTTTCGTATTGTTTCAAAATGCTTAAAAAACTCTGAATTTTTGTTTGAAATTTTCAAAAATCTACATTTTGTTTAAAATGTTCAAAAGTATTCTCAAGTTTCAAATATCTTTTTTCTATCTTTCCGAAACTTTTAACTATTTCTCAAACTTACACAATTTTGTTTAAATGCATACTGGTTTAATTGTTATTTCTTCATTAAAATCTGTTTTTAAATATTTCTAAATATTCTTTTTAAAATCAATTTTTTAATATAAAAAATCATTAGAAATTTTCAGAATTTAAAGAAATTTATTTTATTATCTTGGAACCTTTCGAAATTCTTGAAAAGTTTCAAATTTTTATTTTTAAATCTTCAAAAATCTACATTTTTTTAAAATTAGTTGAAATCTTTTCAAGGTTTTAAATTAAGTTTGAATCTCTTCAAAACTTCTAAATATCTGTTAAACTCACTAGAGTTTTTAAAATTTCAAATTGTGTAATTGTTATTCATAAATAAACATTCAACAATTTTACATAGAAATTGAAAATGTTAAGAATAGAATAACTGACATTGTAACGTTCAAAGTTTAAATTTAGCTCTCTGAAATAATAATATTTCAAGGATTTCTATTTCAAACCATTCAGTTTCAAATTATAGAGTTCTAAATATTTGATTTATAGTTCCTAATTTTTAATGAACAGTCCAATATTTCTGAATAATAAAAAATTCTTTTTCCTAACAAAAATTTTTTAATTGAATGCATTAAACATTTTTTATGTCTGTACAGTATAAAAATCTTACAAATAAAAAGTTCACCTCTTTCAATTTAAATAAAAATAAAAACCAAAATTTCCTCTCCTCCCACTCAATAAAAATGTTAAAAATAAAAATTTCTCTCTTCCAATCCAGGAAAAAATTTAAAACCAGATTTCTTCTCTCTTTCAACTCAATCGAAATGTAAAAAAAAAACTGATCTGTTCCAATTCAGAAAAAAAAATAAAAAGTTTTCCTTAAACTTCCAATTCAGAAAAAATCGTCCCTACCAAAACTATAATTTTTTTCTTAAATTTATCTCCTTCAATACAGAAAAAATTGTAAACAAAAATGTCCTCTCTTTCAACTCAACACAAATTATAGAAAAAAATGCCCTCAGCCTATTCAGAAAAAAATTATATATTAAAAATTATTTTCTGAAAAAAAATGTTGATGAGAAAACAGTGACTTCTTCCAAATCAGAAAAGAATAAATAAAATTTTGTCCCCCTTACACTATGAAGTTTTAAAATTTCTGTTTCAATTCAGAAGAATTTAAAAACCAAAATTTCTTTTCATTCCAACTCAACAAAAATATAAAAATAAAAATGTAAAATATGTGAAGTAAGAAAACTCATCCTTTTGCAAGTCAATAAAAATGAGAAAAACAGAGAAAGGGCCTCTTCCAGTTCAAAAAAAAAATGCAAACTAAAATTTTCGCTCTTTCACCTCAATAAAAATATTTAAAAAAAATTATACTTGTTTAAATTCACGAAATATTGAAAACCAAGGTTTTTCCTTTCCAACTTGATGAAAATCTTAAAAATATAATATGTCGCTCTGCCAACCCAAAAAAAATGGAAAAAAAAAATTAAATGCCGAAATTTCTTCCCTTCCGTTCGCAATTAGAATGGTGAAATTCAAACTTTTTTATACATCAATCGTTTAGAGTTAAATTTTTTCAAATTGTATTTAATTTCAAATAAATAATAGTTTAATTGTTATTTATGCAAGGCTTCATGTTTAAAAAAATCAGTTTTAAATTTATGAATTTTGAATATTGAATTTCTAACTGTTTCTTTCAAATGAACAGTCAAATATTGCTGAATAAAAAAAATTGTTCTTTGTTTTAATAAAAAAATGTCAAATTGTATGGGTTAAAAATTGAATATTTTAGACTGAAAAAATACTAAAATAAAATTTGGAATTGAATAAAACCGTTTAATTTTGAATATATTAATTTGGATTTTTTTTATTGCAGATAGTTTATTAACGTTCAATTGAACGTTTAAGTTTGTTTAACTACTAAGGCTTCTAAATTGAAACAGTTTCAGTTTCAACGTTCAAATCGGTAAATTCTTCAATTTTTGTCAACAGATTTAGAATCGAGGTCTGAAATAAATTCTTGTTTAATTTTCAACACTTAAACTACAGTCCAGTTTTAAAAATCAATGATTAATTTATATTTACTGTGGACCAACATAGAAACTTTTTTTATAAAAAATTTGTAAATTCAAACGCTCTTAATTTTCCATTTGTTTTAATTTGATTTAAGTCTTCATAACTGAACCTAAAAATTCTCCAAATGGAAAATGTACGCTTAAAAATGAAGACCTGAAGTGACCCAAAAATTGCTCTATATCGTGTCATGTGAAACTTCTAATATTTTAAGTGATTGGATAGATTTTTCTTCTGAAAATTTGTAAAATTCCAGGTCAATAAAAAAATTCGTTGTCATTTCTCGGTCCATATAAATCAAAATTTGATCAAACTGATAATGTTTATATCATTTATATATTCATTTAGTATCAGTTTATTATTGGACGCAATAGATAATGCGGAAGAGCAATATCAAATGAACGAAAGATCACATATTGAGAACATTGACCGATTTATAAATATTTATAAAATGAGGCTAGCAACCCAGGAACATAATTATCTATATAATATGGATGAAGTATTAACCGAAGCGGAAAGTGAAATTTGCAAAATTAATGATCAGCAAACAGAGGACGAAGTTTATCTTCAAGTGATGATTTTCGCAATGAAAGAACGTCTTGAAGAATCTCTGAATAATGTTAAAACCGCAACATTTAGTGAGATTTTAATAACAATTTAAACATTTTTATTAAAAAGTAATCTTAATTTAAATCTCCAATGATTCATGCTTTTTAATGATAATCATTTTTCTTATTTTATTCCTTTGACAGCAAAAGTGGAAGCAAACACGGATGATTTCAAAAATTTGCGAAGAATGGAAGCCAGTTTCTTGACTAAAAGCGTTAGAAATTTGTGGAGAGATCTCCAAAATATCGTCAGTAATTATATGAAAAGTTGGTTAACATTGATAACTTGTATTCTAATTTAAAAAACACTCAATTATAAAAATATAATACATTTTAAAAAATTGACGCAGAAACGAAAGATCGTCGAAATGCTTACGACGCTCTGAAAGAAAAGGATGATACTGATAGAAATATTATCAATCACCAGCTAATTCGTACAGCGACACTTTTTGAAGAAATACGAAAATTCAGGGAGAAAGTATCAGATATTAAGTCTAAAAATGAACAAAAAATTACCGATATTATGAAGGAGCGAAACTTTTTTCAAGAGGCTTACTGGACTGTAAAAAACAGATTTTTGGAAGGTATACATTTTAAGATATTTTTTAAGACTTTCGTTTTAAATATCTTAAGTTGTCACTATTTTTTTAAATATAGAACAAACCACTGACAAACGTCAGTTGAAGATAATGACGGTAGAATACAATCGAACCACAGAGCATTTGAGTAAACTTGTGAAAAAGCTTGAACATATTTTAACGCTTCTGCAGATTTGTCGAAAGTTTGAAACCGAAGATGAAAAAATAGTTCCGTTCCCGACACCGATTGAAATAGAAACTGATGATGTATCAACCTCTTCAAATTGGAAAAGAATTAGCGAAGTAATATTCTCCTTGTGTAGTATACCTGGGCGGGTTGTGGGACATGGTTCTGTTCCAGACTGATTGTCGGTAAAATAGTGACACGTCCTGTTTTACCTGTTTACCGACATTTAGTCGAGAACAGATCCGTTTCCCAGAACCCGCCTAGGTCTACTACTTCCTTAAAACTTTTTGAAGACCTTAAATATAAGAATCTCATTCATATTTTTCCAATTTAGATCACTGAGGCAATTAAACACCTCGATAATTTTTGGAGACGTGCCGGAAGCGCGCAGATAATAATGACAGAGTTAAAAGCAGAACGCGACGCACTTAAAAAGGAAAAAAATTATCTACGTCACTGCTTAAAATTCTACTTGTCTGAGAAAGATCTCGAAGAAATTCCAGGACAATGAAACTAGCAATTGTATCCATCTAGCATCATCAATCGCGCGTGTAGTTTTTCCTAAGATTTCTGAGAAAACTCAAAAAGATTGTTGAAGATTTCAGATACGTCAAATGAAAATTTCAACTAAAAAGTTCATCCTCGCTCAAAAAGTTGAAATTTCAGTCAGGAATTGAATTCATACAAAGAAGACCAATCTTAAACGAAATAGATGAATCTTAAATTTTTTAATCAAATCAGATTAAATGTTTACCAAAAGAGACGAATATTTTACAGAAGAGTTTCTGCTAAGAAGATTAATTTTGTAACCAAAAAGACGAATTTTCAACAAAATAGTTACATTTTCAATCAGAGAGATGAATTTTCAACTAAAATGATGAATCTTCAACCTAGAATTTTTCTAAATTTTTGTGATGCGTTTTTCGAAATTTTAGGAAATCATCATTAATCTTTTACAATCTTTTTCACTTTTTCCTCAGATTTCATTTTACGAAATAAAAAATCACATGAAATTTTCTCAAGAAATCTTAAGAAAACTGTTTGATTTTCTTGAAACCTTTCAAAATTCTTAAAACTCTTCTAAATTTTGCTTGAAAATCTACAAAAATCCACTTATTGCTTCTCATGTTTTGAAATCTTTCCCTATTTTTAAAAATTTTTCGAAATGAAGAATTATTAACAGAATATTTGAATCTACGACCAGAAAAAGATTATTTTTCAACCAATTTCATTTTTAAACAAAAAGAAGAAATTTTCACCAAAAGACACACATTTTCTACAAAATAGTTTAATTTGTTCACCCAAAAATATTAATTTCCAACGAAAAAGTTAATTCTAAACAAAATACTGAAATTTGCAACCAAATAGATTCAGTTCCTACAAAAAAAACGAATTTTGTAACAAAATACAAGAATTTTACACTAGTAAAGATCCATTTTCAACTAAAAATCAAGCAGTTAAAATGTCAGTTAAAAAAAAAAGAAAAAAAGGATTTTGAAGAAAATAGTTTATTTACCAACAAAAAAATGGATTTTCAACAAATTACAGGTGAATTCAAATAAAGAAGAAGAATTTTCCACAAAATATAGTTGAATCCTTAACCAAACTATTACATTGTTTACTGTAAAGCTTCGACATTTTCAGAAATCTTATGCAATTTTTTGAGATCTTTTAGAATTTTCATTAAAAATAAATATTTTCTTCAGAATTCTTGAAAATCTTCGATTTTTTTATTCGCAATCTTCAATAATTAATTTTGTTTTAGGATTTTTCGGAATCTTTTTAAGTCTAAAATTATTTCTGTATATTTTCAAAACATCTGAATATCTTTTAAACTTATTTGAATTTTTTTTGTAACTCTTTCTGAATGTCTTATTTGAAGTATTAGAAAATCATTCATAATCTTCTTCAATTTTCTTTCAAATTTAGTTTTCAGTAAAAAAAACTATTTGAAATTTTTCCTGGAATCTTACAAAAACAATTATTCTGTGGATACGTTTCAAAATTTTGAAAAAGATTCTTTTCTTTCAAGATTTTTAAGAATTTGTTTTATATTTCTTGAAATATTTTCGAGTTTTTTTTTAATGTTGCAAAATTGAAATTTTTCGCTTTAAAATCTTTTCTGTTCTTTTATGACAGTTTTGAAATTCATTTTAAATGTTTAAGAAATTTTTCAGTCGTCTCTTGAAATTCCTTTTACAAAATAAAAAGTGGTGGACAATTTTTCCAGGAATCTTAAGAGAGTGTTTTTGATCCAATAAAAACTGTTCAAAATTCTCAAATAGCTTCTTTTTTCGGAATATTCAATAATTTCTAAATTTTGTTAAAAAAATAAGAAAATTTTCAAGATTTAAATTATTTTCTAATCTTTTTAAAGCTACTAACAATTTTGTGACATAATTCAGTTTTCTTTAAAAAATTTAAATCCTGCAAAATCAAACAAAAAATTCTCAAAATCTTTCAAGGTCTTTTTCGAGATGTTTTGAAGTTTCCAAAGTTGAAGTTAATCTTCAAAAATAAAACCTGAATCATTTAAATTTTCTCAGAAATCTCATTTTTGGTATTGACAAATTTTTTTACCGTTATCGTCAATATACATTTCGTTAATTAAGATATTCTAACTTTTTGCCCATAATTTAATTTTGTCTCATCTCTTTGAAAGTGTGAACAAATTTACAAGTTAATAGCGTGGTAGCAAAATTTTAAGGACAAACTTAGTTCCCAATAATAAATAATCATATAGAATTGAAATTTTCTCTTTTATTAGCAATGTTTAGTAACATTTGGGGATAAATTTTATTACGAAATAAAAAAATTATTTATTTGGAAATTTTTATTTATAAAATATGTCGTATGCCTTTAGTCTGTTTCTCTGATTAGACGATCCCAGAGCCGGTCGGCTCTGTCAACACTCACGGCGAAGCTTGACCACGTGGATCACGAAACGGATGTGGTTCAACAACACCGACTTAGCTGATTTAGAACGCTCACACTCCCACTCACGTTGGTTTTCCTCTTGAACATTTCTTTGGTGCCGGTGGCGCATTCTAGTGGCGTGGAGAGTAATATACTCGCCACTGACGACGAATAATCTATAAACCTGACAAGCGATAAGGTAGAGTGTTACGGTAGGACTTTCTGGCCTCCAAATGAAAATAGCCGTAACTGCAATTTTTATCAAAATTGAGTTAAGATCGTCAGTATACTTATGAAACTTCCCTTAATTTATATGCAAAAGGATGCATTGAAATTCGGACAGGAAAGTATTTAATTTTTAGGAAATTGTTAACCTGTATCTGCAAAAGGCATGGCTGCTACAAATTAAATTAGCCGTATCTGCACATTTGGTGCAGTGCATGCGCCTTACGTATTTACGGCTTTTCGCAATTTGACAGGCATGTAGATACACATTTCTACGATTTCCACCTGTTTTCCACCGGTATATGATTTTAAAAATTATGTTATGTAATTGTGAAGCGTTTGACAATTGGTAAGTAAAAACACGTAATGCTGTGAGTATCTGCATGTACATTTTCTTTCTTTCTTATTCAGAGAGCACTTAATTATTATGTGAGTCAAAGAATTGTATCATTTCAGTTTTGTAGGTTATATATTTGTGTGCAACCAAACAATTTTTTGTATTTGTTTACAGAGAATTCCGTTTGAAATGTCCATTCGTGTTGTGAAAGAAAATACTTGACCCAAAGATAAATATGCACTTTATGAAAAAAATGTGATTATAAAGCTCGTAGAACTATTTTGTGTTACTCGTCGTGCAACGCAGTATGAAGTTGTTCATAGTACTTAATATAAAAATATCATCACAGGTGACTGATTGAGAATACAAACGTTCTTAGTGCTACAAATGCCCTACACGATGAAAGCGTGATATTAAAACTAAAAAGTATTATACGTTTAACTCGTCCAAGCTATAATTACTCCTACGTATGTAAAATAATACCAGTAACTCATCTTAAGTTATTCATAGCAAAAATTAATATGTTACTTATTCTTTAACGACTGCGTTATATTTACTAAAAAAATGTCTTCCTGTAAATAAAATATTTTATTTATGAACCACACTTTTTGACCTTATTTAATTAAGAAAATTTTTAGTGTAAGAAATCGAAAGTTTTCACTGATATAATCTACACAATTCTTTAAAAGCCATTTAACTTAAATGTTGAACGTTGTTTTTTATCATAGAAACCTTCTTTAATTCATGATCATACACAGAGAGACTTTCGATATCAATATTTGGTACACACTGCACCTATAATTAAAATAAAATGTAAGAATTTGGGGATAATCGGGGTACTGTTATAAAGATTCCTACTATAATAAGAGATGATGGTATTTCTGTATGTATTATTATAAACTTGAGCGAGCAAAAATTAGTATTTACGTTTAGAAAGTCTTATTTACTGTTTGAGAATTGTGAGTGTGAAAAAGTGATAATGGTCAATAACAAGTTTTCTAAAAAATATTTTCAATAGTAAATATTTTAGGTAACATAAGTTATAAGAAATGTACGAAATTCTAGTATTCTTAAATATGAATGCGTATTGAAATGAGAGCCGCTAGTAATATCTGCAACCGGGATTTGCGAGAATTCTAAAAGACTATACTAAAAACGCCCGAAAGTTTCCGAGCTGTTCCGTCTATAGCCGAGTACGCGACGACCAGGCCAGCAGACCGACTGCATCCGATTCGTGGCCTATGATTTCCCGCCAAAAGTTTCAATTATACGCGTTTGTAGTACAAAAATGTTTGTAACTAATGTAGTATGCATTGAAGCTTAAACAAATTTTAATTCGGAAATTATCATTAAAAAACTGCGAAACTTAATTTTTTACACTTTTATAAATTGAACAGTTCAAAGATTTCTGGTTAAAAAATGTCAATCCACGCTATCGTTTTAAATGCTCTAAATTAAAACTAATCCTCCATTTCAATTCCCATCAATTAAAATGTTGAAAAATGAAACATGTCCCTCTCCTAACTCAATAAAAACGTTCAAAACCAAAAAGTTTCTCTTCCTATTTAGAAAAACTTGAAAACACAAATTTCCTCCCAGTTCTTTAAGAATCATAAAAATAACAAAATGTCCCTCTTTTAATCCAGAATGAATTGAAAATCCAAATTTCATCCCCTCATGCTCAATAAAACTGTATTTTTTGAATTATCCCTTCTAACTCAATAAAAACCTCAAAAATATAAAATGTACTGCCAATTTAACAAAAATTAAAATTTCCTCATTTCAAGCTTGATGAAAATGTTAAAAATACAATATTTCCCATTCTTCCACTTAATACAAATTTTAAACAAAAAAAGTTCCTCTTGCAATTGGGAAAAAAACTAAATAACAAAATTTATTTATTCATATTAATTTTGGTCGTTTCAATTTGATAATTTTGAATTGTTATTTAACATTAGAATACAAATTGTAACGTTGAAAGTTTAAATTTTTACCATTCAAGGCTTCCTGTTTCAAACAATTCAGTTTAAAATTCTTTAGTTTTGAATATTTCATTTATAATTTCTCCTCTTGCAATTTTTGTGATTGAAAACTGTCCAACTAAATGGGTTAAAAATTGAATATTTTAGACTGAGACAATATTTGGATAGGATTCTAAATTGAATAAAAGTGTGTGATTATGAATATATTAATTTTAAGTGTTCACATTGAAAATAATTTATGAAGTTTCAATCAGACATTTCAATTTGTCTAATTGTTATGGCTTTCGTTTAAAAGAAGTTTAATTTTCAACGTTAA
>CAKNXH010001860.1:484025-499060 GCA_932178445.1 Andricus quercusramuli | reverse complement strand
AAAAAAAAAAAAAACTGGAAATGCGGTCGAATTTGCTCGCGAATTTGATTGAGAGAAAGGTGTCGACAAGTCGGGCATAACCAACTAGAAGCGGGTGGCCTTTTTTAATACTGGAAATTGGGAAGTAATACAAATGACAAGTAGATTTTTCCGAGTTAGGGTATGTTCAACCATGAACATATAATTAAAGGAAATTGGAAATGGGATCAAATTTGATACAGGGTTGAATGTCGCCAAGTCGGGGAACATCCAGCTATAAATGGGTGTTTTTTGTTCTTGTAAATGTTGATACTGGGGTAAAATATGAATGATAGCTAGATTTTTTCGAGTTGGGGTATGGCCAAATATAAACATATGGTATAAAAAATCTGGTAATGGGGTCGAATTTGATTGAGGAATAGATGTTTATTATTATTAGAAGTTTTGGTGGGACTGACGTTACAGCTTGACTCCACCATAAGACAAATCACTGCTTAATTCGGACATGATTTCGACTCGCAAAACAAATCTCGCGCATACAGGTGATAGTTGGGAGTACAATCTAAACATGAATAACACAAACAATAAAGTAGCCTCGGAACGGACTGCAACTCGGATTGACCAAAGGCATGCACACGGTAAACGTAAAGGTCTTGTTTCGGGCGATAAATGGAGACTGGGTGTTTGGAGTTCTAGAGGAGTGAATGATCTTAAGACAAGAGAACTACGAGAAACTATGCACGTAAGAAAACTAGATATTCTTTGTGTACCTGAGACAAAGAAGAAGGGTTGCGAATTTAGAAAAACAGGAAATGGGGTGTTGAAAGGCGGTTGTGAAATATGGTCAGGAGTAGATAGCGAATCGCATCGTAGTCAAGGGGTCGGTTTAATTATGAATGAAAAAGCAAGTCATCATCTCATAGAGCATAATTTTGTATCACCCAGATTGCTGTGGGCTAGAATGAAGGTAGGAATCAGAAGATTATTTATCATAGCGTGCTACGCACCAGTTGATAGCGATTTGAGGGAAGTTAAGGACGCCTTCTGGGACACTCTAAATGATACAATAAGTATTTGCGATCAAGGTGAAAGAATAATTCTGCTAGGAGATATGAACGGATGGGTCGGTGTCCCACGTCAGGATACAGATACAGAAAGAGTGCTAGGTAATTTTGGAGATCCAACAAGAAAAAATTATAACGGGGAAAAGCTAGTTAGTTTATGCTTAGAAAAGGGCCTATTTATTACAAATACTTGGTTTAGACATAAAATGATCCACATGTACACCTGGCGTAAAGGAAATAGCCACAGCATAATTGACTTTGTTATTGCGGATGAAAGATTAAGAGAACTAGTTAAAGATACAAGAGTCATGAGGGGTTCCGAATGCAATTCTGATCATTACCTTTTAGTCTGCAAAATAAACTTAGGGCAGGGATGGAGAACAAAGAAAACAAAGAAAACGAAACAAACACGAATAAAAATTGAAAATTTACAGAGACAAGAAGTGCAAACAGAGTTTAAAAAGAGGTTAACTGAAAGCATAGATAGGGCAACGTGGGAAGCGCTTATAAGCAATAAAGATATAGAGGGCGCGTGGACTTTATTACGGGATGTCATTGTCAAAACTGCGACCGAAGTATGTGGTACAGCGGTTGTAGGAAGAATGTCTGGCGATGCGTGGTGGAACGATGAAATTGCGGCAGCCCAAAAAGAAAAGAAAGAAGCGCACAATAAAACGCTGAACATGACAGGTCTTAGCGATGAGGAGAGAACTAAACTTAAAAATGATTACAGACACAAAAATAGGAAAGTTAAACGACTCGTCAAAGAGAGTAAAGAGAAAATCAGAACAGAAGAAGAGAATAAAATAATAAACTGCTTTGAAGGAATTATGAAACTATTATATAAACAGTTGAAGGAAAGTAAAAGTACAGAGTTTGCTAGCATGAGAAACAGCAAAGGCGAAATGCTATATGATATAGACGGAATAGTAGACGCTTTGAAAGAGTCTTTCAAAGAACTATTGGGAGGTGAAAATATCGGACAACAAAACTGCGACATAGAAGATAATGCATTAGAAAACCCAATTGAAAAAGTCTGTGTCACTGAGGTCAGAGATATATTTAAGAACTTGAAAAACGGTAAGGCTGCGGGTATAGACAATATTAGCGCTGAAATGCTTAAATACGGTGGCGAGTACATACCTCACAGGTTGTGCGAATTAATAAATTTATGTATCGAAACGGGAGAAGTCCCAGACGATTGGAGAAAAGCGATTGTCGTACCAATATACAAAAGAAAAGGAGATAAAAGCAACTGCAGTAATTACAGAGGTATCAACCTACACAGAAAATAAAAAGTCTTAAAGTTGGGTTGGTCTTGTTTTTATTTTTGCCTTAAATTAAGCCCAATACTAAATGAGAGCATGAATATCGTTTTAAAAGAAGGCCTTATCGGCTTAGAACTAAAATTAATCCATTGATATGGCTTCTTTGCAAATATTCATCTTGAAACAAGCCCCACTAGACTTATTAAGACAGCAAGATCTTCGCAGTTAAAAAGAAGACGATATTGAGGCTACCGTTTAGCCCTCTAGAAGCGAGATTCAAAAATCTAACGTCTTCTCGCAGTTGTGACAGGAGCAGGAAAATAGACGCCACGCCAAGCATGCGAAATGCGTCAATTATAAGTTTTTATTAAGTGAAATTATATCTTATTTAACCTGCTCTATTTATTAAACCTAATTTAACATATTCTCAACCATATTCGAGGTTAGTACATCTCATCATATACTCTTGTTAATGTTATTCACCGCACAGTCATATAGTCGGGGTTCGATCGTCTCGACACCTATAATCTATACAACTCTTCACATTATGATTGGATCGCAATTAGGTTATTTCACAGCAAATGAAACAAGAGTTCCGTATGTTTCAGTATTAAATGTAAATTTTTTTTATAGTCTCATGACAAGAAAGAAAATTATATATATTTATTATTGCTTTAGTCCTTCTATATTTTAGTCTGCGATAACGCTTTCTTCAAGCCCACGTTTTGGCTTACGGCTAGTTTTAGACAGTATAGCAGTTACATTCAAGCCCACATTCTGGCTTGCGACTACTTTTCAGCCCATGCAACGTGTCAACTTTAGTTTCTGAATCGCTTTCTTTTAAAGCCTTAATCCTATTCTAGTTTTTAGCAAATGCTGTCTTCTTTTTGTTACACCTTAAAACAAGCCCATATTTGGTATTGTATTAAGACTTTTTTTTCTGTGTACTAAGTACCGTAAGTAAAATATACTCAAAAATACTTATCCGTAGAGTAATGGAAATTACAGAAGAGAAAATATGGGAAGTCCAAAGTGGATTTATGCCAGGAACTTCATGTACGGATCAGATATTTAGAATAAGACAGGTCGCAGAAAAAAGTTTGAGAGTAGGAAAGAAAGTCTTCTGTGCATTTATCGATCTAGAAAAAGCATTCGACACGGTAAATAGAAGTAAACTTTGGGAAGTCCTTAAAGAGTATGGAGTGAATGGAGGGCTCCTACAAGCAATAAAAACAATATATACAGGTAGTAAAGCGAGTGTAAGGGTAAATGGGAAAAAGAGTGAATGGTTCGATATTATGCAAGGCGTGAAACATGGATGCGTTATGTCCTCGTGGCTATTTATCATATTCATGGATAAGTGTCTTAGAACTGCCCTCTTCGACGAAAAATGTGTAGATCTCGAAACCGTCAAGGTACGTGGGTTGGCTTTCGCGGATGACAAGATTGTTATGGCAGAATCAGTCGAAGACTTGCAAAGAATGTTGAATAAACTTAATACAAGCATGAAGAACATGGACCTCAAAATTAACGTGAATAAAACGAAAGTCATGGTGTTTGAGGGAAAAAGTGAGAAAACAATATGCAACATAGTCCTAAATGATGAGAAATTAGAACAAGTTGACAAGTACGTATATCTAGGTAGTCTATTCACTAACGACGGAAAAATAGATGGGGAATTAGATAGGCGCATAAATAAGGGTAAGCATCGGTAGAGCAAGGTCCATCCTCACAAATAAAAACATATCAAAAAAAGCTAAAATGGCCATACATAACTCTATTTTCGTACCGACTGTACTATACGGTAGCGAGACATGGACCTGTCAAGAAAAGGACAGGAGTAAAATCAACGCGATCGGCATGAAACCTCTGCGCATAATATGCGGTAAAACACTGATGGACAAAGTAAGAAACGAGACAATCCTTAAAGAATGTGGTACAGGGGAGACACTAGTTGACATATGGGAAAGAAATCAGCTAAGGTGGTTCGGACATCTTGAAAGAATGAAAGATGAACGACTGACCAAGCAAGTGTATAAAGGTAAAGTAAATGGCAAAATGCCCAGAGGTAGACCGCCGAAAGAATGGTTAGAATCTGTGAATGAGACACTAATACGAAGAGACATAAGAAGCCATAGAAATACAAGAGCCTGCATGAAAAAATGCATGGACGTGAATGAAGCTAGAGTAGTATGCCAGGACGGAAATATGTGGCGACAAATAGTTTATAAACAGAGTGACAATAGAGTGAATGATGCCTGAAACAAAGACCTTGGATACTAATGGGCCCAAGTGGGGAACCATACATAATAATTTTGTGAGGCTCCTCATTTGGGGTGATCGCTAGAGAGATTGATCAGCAACCTGGGTCGGAGCAGTGTTGCGGAGTGAACGTGTCATTTATATAAATAACACGAGAACTCCAGATCAATCTAAAACATCTATACATAACACCTACATACCCATCCACCCTATACCCATGTACCGATCAACCTCATACCTATGTACCTATTTCACTACCATCCAACCGAACAAGTCACGCCTACCCCGGAAGGGAAAAGGCTTAATGGTATAATAATAATAATAAAATAATACCATTAAGCCATATCCCTTTCAGGGTAAGCATGACTCACTCTATGGGGAAGGGAGTAATGTGGGGAACAGGGTATACATTTTTAGATTGATTTGGAATTCCCATGTTATTTATTTTAATAACACGTTTATTCCGCAACACTGCTCCGACCCAGGTTGCTGATTAATTTCTCTAGCAATAACCTCAAGTGAAGAGCCTCACAAAGTCATTATGTAACGCTCCCCAATCGGGCCCATTAGTATATATCCAAAGTATTTCGTTTCAGGCGTCATTCACTCCAATGACACTCTTCCTCATGCATTTCTTACAAACTATTTTTCGTTATACTTTCCCGTCTTGGCATACCTCTCCAACTTCCTTCACGTCCATGCATTTTCTCATGCAAACTCTTGTGTTCCGTCAGTCATTCATCTTTCATTCACACAACATGCCCAAATAATTTTAACGAATTTCTTTCACACACGTCTACTAGTGTTTCCTCTCACTGCATTTTGGAGGATTATCTCATTCCTCACTTCGTCCATCAGCGTTTTACCGCACATCATGCGCAGGAATTTCATATTAATCGCATTAATTTTGCTCTTATCCTTTTCTTGAGAGGTCCAGGTCTCGCTACCGTATAGCACAGTCGGTATAAATATGGAATTATGTATTGCCCTTCTAGCTTTATTCGATATATTTTCACTTCTGAGAATGAGTCCTGCTCTAACGACAATTTTCTTACCCCCGTTTATACGCCTATTTAACTCACCATCTATCTTTCCGTCACTAGTGAATAGGCTACCAAGATATCCGTACATATCAACTTGTTCTATTCTCTCATCGTTTCGGACGATGTTGCATATTGCTTCCTCACACTTTCCTTCAAACACCATAATTTTCAGTTTATTCACGTTAATTTTGAGGCCGATATTCTTCATGATTGTATTTAGTTTGTTCAACATTCTTTGCAAGTCTTAGATTGACTCTGACATAACAACCTTATCATCTGCGAACGCTAACCCACGTACCCTCACTGTCCCGAGATCCACACCTTCTTCGTCAAAGAGGGCCACTCTTAAACACTTGTCCATGAATATCGATGAATATCGAACCAGTCGCTCAGTTTTCCATTTACCCTTACACTCGCTTTGCTAACAGCATATACTGTTTTTTAGCTCGTAGGAGCCATCCATTGACTCCGCACTCTTTCAGGACTTCCCAAAGTTTACTTCTATCCACCTTGTCAAATAGCCAACTATAAACGGATGGCTTTTTTTAATACTGGAAATAAGGTCAAATATAAATGAGAGGTAGATTTTTCCTAGTTGAGGTATGGCCATCTATAGAGAAGTGTTTTTTTGAATACTGGTAATGGGATCAAATGTAATTGAGAGTTAGATCTGACTGAGTTAGGGTGTGGCCAACTATAAACGGATTGTTTAGAAAAACTGGAAATTGGATGGAATTTGATTGAGGGATGGATGGCATTAAGTTGGGGTACATACAACAATAAACTGGTGGTCTTACTTAATACTGAAATTGTGATCAAATATAAATGAGGTGAATGTTTCCGAGTTGGGGTGTATCCATAGATAAACAAAAGAGTTTTTTTTTAATACTAGAAATGGAGTCAAATATAATAAACAAATGAGGGGTCATCCACAAATTACGTAAGGTGTTATTCTGAAATTTTTAATCCTACCCTTCCCACATGTAAGATACCGTGAAATTCTCCCCCCCCCCCCCCCCAATCTTACTGAGATTTTCTGAACTTAGGGAACGAACATACATATAAAATATAAACTCTGTTAATATAATAAACGTGGAAACTTAATGAAATTAGACTAAAAAAATAAAATGTGTAATAACAATACACTTTGCATAGTCCAAATTCAAAAGTGCATAGTCTGAAGCCAAAAAGTTTGCTATATAACATTAACTTTATTTTCGAAGCAAAATTTTCAGTTTGCCAACGTTATATTTTAAAAGTATGAAAAATCATGATCAATGATTACTTAAACAATTATTCTGCTCACATAATTAAAAAAAATGAACCACTTTGTTTGAAATTGATTTGTTTAGTCGAAGATTCATCATTTTAAATTAATTTTTGATGTTAGTTTTGACCAGGGTAATACGTAATAATTACGAATTATTACTATTAATTGATTATGATGTTAAAGTTTTTTGTCTACTGGTCGTTTCAATATTTTTCATGAAAATATTGATACTTTGATTGTGAAAAAAATTCTCTCTAGCTCCGGTGGGAAACGACCAGTAGACAAAAAACTTTAACATCATAATCGATTCATCATTTTAGGTAAAATTTCATTTCCTTGGTAGAAAATTAACTAATTTGTTGAACATTAGTTTTTGTGTGAAAATCAATTTTTTCAGCTGAAAATTCAAATGTTTCATTTTTGGTATAATTTTTATCTTTCTTAGTTGAAAATTCAACTATTTGGTTGAAAATTCATGTATTTGGTTAAAAATTCGTCTCTTTCAGCTTATTTTCCATTCCAAAGGAATATTTAATAATGAAAAAGGGTACTTATTGATTTAATTTCTCAATAATGTGTTTGATATTCGTAATCAAACTGTGTGTCTGTGCATGGCAATCTTTTATTATGAAATTTAAGATAACACAAATTTTAGTATTCAGGTCTATTTTTTCTTTGTTCCTTTTGCTTCTGGAATCAAACCTTACTGTTTTATAATCATGAAAATTATTTTTAGGATAAACGCGACGAATTTAGCAGTTTATCAAGAATTTTTTTTTAATACTGCTGATCTTAAGTTTTTACTGATGAGATAACATTTTTAAATATTTTTCACTGGTCCTTAATCACATCATTCCCATTACCCCCATTTCTATAAATATCACTATAATCCATCATTCTACAAAAAACAATCAAATTCTGAAATTCAAAAATATTGTAAAATTTTTTTAAAAGGTCAACTCCCTGCATAGGATTCCTTCCAAAATATTCCAATTTTTGTTTTGTTTTTTCTTTATCACCTTACAAACAACCACTAATTAAACACACTATTTGAAAATATTTTCATCCCAAGTTAAAAGTAAAAAACACAGTCTTAAGATTACTAAAATATTAGTAAAAAAAGTCAATTTTTCATACAAATTTTTTAGTTACTCATCAAAAAGGATGAAAGATTTATACTCGCACTTTCAATTCTTTTTTCCCTTTTTCACAAAAATGAAAAAGAAAACCCATAAAACAGAATACTACGATGTGTAGTGTTAAAAGTCGCGACATATACTGACATTAAGATTAGATAGGAAAACTCTCAGAAGTTGTCAGAAATTCATTTTTTGGATGACGATTCATAATTTCAGTTGATAACTATTATGTTGAAAATTCACTTTTTTGGTTGAAAGAAATTTTTGTTGTTGAAAATTCAAATGCTTTGTAGAAAAATCCCTCTTTTGGCTTGGAAATTCAACTAATTGGTACAAAACGAAACTGTTTCGTATAAAATTAGTTCTTTTGATTAAAAATTAATTGTATTTATTGAAAATGCCATTAATCCATTTTAGGTTAAAATAGATAACTTTCAGTTTAAAAATTCCACTTCGTAGATGGAAATATCTGTAATTTGTTTAAAATTGCTCTTTCTTGGTAGAAAACTAATTTTTCCGGTTGGGCTTTCCTCTTTTGGGTTCAAACTGCAACTCTTTGGTTGAAAATTAATTTTTTTTTAATTCATCTCATTTCATCATCATTTTGTTGAAAATATATTTGTTTGGAGTGCATTTTTCTTTAGTGAAAAATCCAACTATTTATTTGAAAACTCATGTATTTTGTTTGGAAAAATGGTCTTTTTTGGTATAAAATTGATCTTCTTGGTTTGAAGATTCATCTATTTTATTGGGAAGTTCATTGTTTTCAATTGAAAATGCAGTTGTTGGGTTCAAAATGAATCTGCTCATGTCGTGGATTCAACCATTTTTTTGATCATCCGTCTTTTTTTGTTTAATTCAATTGTTTTTGATTTTAAGTGGAAGTATTTTTCTTGTTAAAATATCAACTATTACATTTTTTTTAGAATTTATGTTGTTATTATTCAAGATTCAAGTAATTGGTCGAAACTTGAACTACTTTGTTAATTCATAAGAAACAGTAACCCCTAAAAAATTCACGAAAAAAATGTAATTGGAAAGAAATTCCGTAAGGGGGGTGGGGCCCAAACTTACGCTTCCTAACCATTTATGTAGGGCTCCTTATAAGAAAGAGGATAAGAAATCTTGAGGCTGACTATTTTCTTGATGAAATTGGTTCCTTTTTCTATATTCTTAAATTTGAGTTAATGCAAAATACCGTGATTTATTGAATTCATAAAAAATACATATAGAAGAAGAGTTGAATATTACTCGTGGCTTATAATCGATTCATCTCTTCATTCTCCAGAGTGTTGAATTCCGATAGAAAAAAGATGGACTCGATAGATTATAAGATGAGGCGATTGATTCGTAAAATATTCAAGGGGCCATGAACTCGTCAGCGGCCCTATATGTGGCGCGTAGGAAATGGGGCCCTTATCTCGCATAGATAAGAGCAGGAAATGTGGAAGCCTCGAAAGGTTGCATGCCCTGCTGGAGTATGCACACGAGACTCGGTAACTTGGTTACTTGGTATGCTTCTTCGTATCTATTTGACCCAGTTCTCAACCGAGACTGGAGGAGTGTGAGAGAGAGAGAGAGATGAAAAGAAAGACGAATGATTCGAGAGGAAACGAGAGGAGCAGTGGTGTTAGCGGACCGTGAATTTTTCAACTGCGCAGGCGTCGCTCGATGGCGAAGTAAGGGAGAAAACGGATCATCTCTTCCTTACTCCTTCATTACGCGACGCTTGCGCTGTTGAAAAAGTCGCTGTCTTTTAGCACCACTGGAGAGGAGGCGATGAGATGAGGAAGAGAGGAAGAGAGGAAGAGAGGAAGAGAGGAGAGCAGTAGAAAGCAGAAGAGAAAAAGAGAAAAGGAAGCACCAGATTTAGGGAGAGAGGAAGAGAGGCTCCGAGAAGTTGAGTGAAGGGAGATGGGCTTAAGGAATTATGGTTTCTCTTCTCTTCTTCTCTCTTCCCTTTCCTTCACCCACATAAGTGCTCTCGAGATCACTTCTTTTCTCACTGTTATACGGGCTATTTTAGCTTCAATTCTGACACACTTTGTGCACTGATTTAAATCAGTAAGGATTTTCTCTCATTAAAGTGAAATTAGAGGGATCCCACAAATTTCTAACTTCGAAATTCCTTGCCTTTTCCATGACGAACTTTTCATTTTCCTTGATCCCTATAATTTTGTTTCTTTAGGTATTGAACAACCTTACAACGAGGTGTAAAAGACGAATTTTCAACCAAATAGTGGAATTTTCAACTGAAAAATATAAATTTTCAACAAACAATGAAACAGTTAAATTTTCAGTTGAAAATTAATTTTCAATAAGAAAACGAAATTTCAACAAAACAATTGAATTTTAAGCCAAAGAGATTCAATTTCAAAAAATAAATAACTGTTCAACAAAATAGTTGAATTTTTAATAGAAATATATGGATTTGCAACCACAAACGGAATAAGGAAATTTACTCGTATACCAAAAAAGACGAATTTTCTACCAAATAGCGGAATTTCCAACTAAAAAAATATACGTTTTCTACAAAAAACGGAATAGTGAAAATTTCAGTTTAAAAAATAATTTTCAATAAAAAAATGAATGTTCAACAAAATAGTTTAATTGTCAACTGAAGAAATTATTTCTCAACCTAAAAGATAAATTTGCAGTCATGAAGATCAATTTTAATCAAAAATTTTCAACAAAATAGTTACATGCGCAATCAAAAAAACTTATTTACTAAAAAAATTAAATTTGATCCAAATAGTTGAATTTTTGGCCAAAATGATGAACTATCAACCAAGAAGATTGAATTTCTACTAAAAACACGAATTTTCAACAAAATACATATATTTTTCAACTAAAAAGTTGAATTTTCAACCAAAAACAGAATACTTTTTTTTCAGTCTAAACAATTTTCCATAAAGAAGACGATTTTCAACAAAATAGTTGAATCCCTCACCGAAACAGATTAATTTTTTATCAAAAAAGCTTACATTTCTACTTTAGGAGATGAATTTTCAATCCAAAAAGATCAATTTTCATCAAAGTACTTAACTTTTTTATCAAGAAAAACGAATTATCAACCAAAAATATAAGTTGATATTTTAACCAAAAAATATTTTAATTTTCAACCAAAAACAGTTGAATTCAACAAAAACAGACGTATTCTCAACAAAATAGTTGAATCCTCAACTAAAACAGATTAATTTTCAACCAAACAGTTGCATTTTTGACTAAAAAAAATCATTTCTACGAAGAATTTTCAACAAAAGAGTTGAATTTCCAACAAAAAAGTTGATACAACTAAACAGTTGAATTTTTTACAAACTTCTTGAATTTTCAATAAAATTATAAAATGTTTAACCCCAGAAAGAAACTCTCATAGTTCCATCGCGTCGGGTGTCCGTCCATCGCACTGTTTTCCAAGGAGGAGAAATGAGGGTAGCGTAAGTTGGGAAAATTAGCAGAAATGAGGGGATGGGAAGTAAGTAGAAATGAGGGTGGGGAAATAGGGGAAGTGAGGGGGGATGAGGACAGCGAGCGTATGGGAAGTGAGGGGGCATAATAGGAGAAGTAGTGGAAGTGATGGAAAATCAGGGTGAGCAGGATAAGTGAGAAGAAATAGGGGGAAATGAGAGGAGAGCATTTAAAGGATGTGGGGAAATTGGGGGAGAGGAAGTAAGGCGAAATAAGGAGAAGGAAAATAGTGGAAGTGATGGGAAATTATGGTCAGTAGGAGAAGTGGGGGAAGTGATGGGAAATGAGGAGAGGGGAAGTAGTGGAAGTGATGGGAAACTAGGGTGAGCAGGAGAAATGAGGGACATGAGGAGAAATGAAAGGAGAGGATTTAAAGGATGTGAGGAGAAATGTGGGGTGAGGAAGTAAGTGGCAATACGGGGAGAGTTAATAGTGGAAGTGATAAGAAATTATGGTGAGTAGGAAAAGTGAGGGAAGGGTAGGGGGAAGTAAGGGAAGTAAGTGGAAATGAGGAAAGAGGAGGTAGCGGAAATGGGGGATGGGAAAGTAGGTCATGTGAGTGTAAGTGAGAGGAGGTAGGGCAAATGATCAAATATTAGGGTGGGTAGAGGAGGTGAATTGAGGGCTGGGGAAGGGCATTAGGGGAAGGGAATCATCAGCTGGGTAAACAAGGAGAGAGGGAAGTAGCTGGGGAAGAAGTTAGTAAAAGGGGCGGAGGGTGAAGTGAGGGGAGTGAAAATAAAGGAGGGGGAAGTTTAAAAGACTTAATTAACGTCTTCATAGATTATAATGCCCTTTTTCGTAGGCGCGTACTTATACTAATTTTTTTTTCTTTTTTCTTGTCAGCAGTCTAATTTCACGCACGATTCAGAAGTCAGAAAATTTGAAGATTTAAGGACTCGCCGGTATTTCTGTCAAAGCACAAATTTGGAAAAACACGCTTGGGAAACTTGCTAGAGCGTTAGGATGAACATTTGAGCAATTTGCAATCCTCAAAACTCAAGAATGCATTAATTGAGGAGAATTTAATGGATATCCGACAAAAACCCATTCTTCTTTCATACGATTGTATGGATATTTGTCTCTTAAAAAATGTTACTCACTTGCATTAGTGAAAAATATTTATAAATTACATTAGCTAATGATCGAATTCCAATTAATTAACTGTTAGTGAATTATCGAAGAAATCAATTTTCAACGAAATGATGAATTTTTGACAAAGAAAATAAATATTTTACCGCAAAACCGCAATAATGAAAGTTTCAGTTAAAGATGTTAATTTAAAAAAAATGAGTTTCATTGAAATAGGGGTTTCAAATAAGGAAGGGGTTTTTACTAAAATGATGAATCATTAAACAAAAAGTAGAAGTTTCAATTAAATAGTTCAATTTTCAATGAAAAAAGGAGGTTTTCAACTTAAACGATGGCAAGTAGCCATTTTTATTTTTTATGATTGTATGAATCTCTTTTGAAATTTTACTAACAGACCTTTCCTCTGATTTAAATAGAAAAAGTAATTCGTTAAGTATGGATTACACAGGCACACGAAAAAAAGGTCTTGTCCACCACACGAGACGAATATTTCTTTTCAACTGTTTTTGATTAAAAATAAAAATCTCTTCTTCATTAAAATATCAACTATCAGGTTGTTTGTTAGAAATTAATTGAGATGGTGGATGTATTATTTTGGGCAATTTGCGAAGAAGTTCAAAAATATTTTCCAGCGAAAAGTAAAGGAATATTGGCATTAGCGGACAAATGTGAGAAACTAGTGTATTTAGTGTAATTTCCTTCATAATAGCAACATAGTGTCATCGCACAAAAAAGTGTCAAATAGTGTCAATAGTGTAGTGAGTCCGAGGCTTGTACTCCCTTGAATCAGTCCAAATCGTGGAAATCACAAATTGAAAATGCAATAAAAACGTAATAATTATTTATATTAAAGTCGAAGTTTCATAGTAAATTGCATAAAGTAACTCGAAATCGACATTACACTAAGGAAATGCAGTTCGACTTATCACGTACTCATAGCATGGCATGAGCAGAGTTTTCTAGACGTTCACAGTTTAAAGTTTAAACTTATTAAAGAAAGAAGAAAAGATGAGGGCTCGCGTGCCGCATTTATCGTTAATCGACTGCCAACTTGACCTGTGCAGACTCATTTCTGGGATATTCATATCTAAGAAAAGATTATAATTTTTACTAGTCTATATGGATTTTTTTTCAAATCTGAAAAATTTAAATGTCAGATAAATTAATTAACGAGAAAATTACTAACAATGACAATTATGCTGCTTCAGCGGCAATGATATCACTCAAAAATACATTTTCATACAGTTATAATCTCATCATATTTCTTTCATATCTTGCCTATATTTTACGGATAATTTGGAAAATCAAAAAAATCATAGATTATTCTAGCACATTTGTTTGAATCTAAAATACCAGAAATTGCTGAATCGGCTGCAATGAATGGGAAGATGAAGGAACCAGTCGCCACTTTTCCACAATTCAGACCGCTTCCTTATTACGATGGTTTTCGAACATTGGCAAAGTTTTTGGCAAAATTTAATTCACACTCGTTATTTGGTGCATTCGGTCATCCTGAAAAGCGGTACGTACCTGGTTAGATGTTTACGGTCTTCAAAGAAGATCCCCTAAATCGTAAATACCTGTTTTTGAAAATAGCACGACTACGTACAAAGTTTTTTTCTTCCCCTCCTTTTCCAAACCTTATTATCTTTGTCTTTTGTACATTTAAATTCCACTTTATCCGACCTAAGAATTTTTCCAATCCTGTAATTAGGCTTTCCATTCCTTCTTGAGCCTTTGCCATCAGTACTATTTCGTCTGCGTAAGCTAGTGTACGTATCTTTTCTTTTCCCATTCTAAATTTTCCCCATCATTCTTCTTCATTTCTTGTTTTATAAGTTCGAGATTTTTGCCTCTATACAAATTTTCGATACTCTATTAAACCCTCTCGTATCCATCGCCCCCATTCCTTTCATAAACCCTGTCTGTTTCGGTGGCTCTATCTTGTTTTCCTCAAACTTCCCTTTACCTTTCTTCACTATGGGTACCACTACTCCTTCTTTCCATAAAGCTAGCCACCCTTCTCTTCCTCATACTCAATTGCACATTATCCATACCCAATCCTTTAGTTCTATCCACCATATTTCCAGACTTCATTCGGAATTTCATTTATACCAGGTGCCTTTCCATCTTCCATTATTCCTAACACCTTGAATATTTCTTCCCTTGTTATTTCCACTTCCACATCTCATTCCCTACCATATTTTCCTTCTTAAATAACTTTTCTCTTCCTGCCTCCCAGCAAATCCATAACATATTTTTTCTACTCTACCTTCTTAATATTCTAGTTTGCTCTTTCCTTCTTTTTCTCTCTCTATTATTTCTATTATACCTCTTAAACCTCCTCTTCCGTCCTAGCCTTCTACGCCTCTTCTTCAAGCCTTTTATTTTCCTCCTATTTTTTCTTTGATTTTACAACTGACATGAGTATCCTCCTTCTTTTCCTTCCT
>CAKNXH010001860.1:466295-479025 GCA_932178445.1 Andricus quercusramuli | reverse complement strand
TTTTTTTTCAAGATGAATACCTCTTAGAAAGAAAAACGGAAAAATCTGGAATTCACAGTGTATTCAAATCAGTTCTTGCTCAAACAATTCTGTCAATTTTACGTTGGTCCCAAGAATTTTTCCCCTAATATAACGATTTGATTGAATTTTCAAGACTTTCGCTATTCGTGAACAACGGCAAAAAAAAACTTTTTGGGTTCAAAATTCAACTACATACTATTAGCTGATAAATTTCATGATTTTTTGAAACAAATTTATTAAATGAATCCATTATTTGGGCCTCATTAAAAGATTTCAGTAATAAGAACCTGAAACTAAAAGGAATAGGATTGAAAAAAATGAGTTTTTTCGTCGACAAATGCTCGAATAATGCGTTTGCTCAATAAATTTTTTGAAAAAATATTAAATGTACCAACTATTCATGAATGTTGCTAAAATCATTATGAAGTTCAACTAACAGGGCTGGTATTGGAAAAAAATAATTTTTCCTTCGAAAAATGCCCAAATAATGCATTTCTTTTCAAAAATAAAATTTATCAACAAATTATGAATTTTTCTGAATTTTCTATGAGTTTCTTAATTTGAAAAAAAAATGACATAGAAAAAAGAAGAACATCCTGTGAACATTTCTGCATAATGCATTTGTTTATTAACATAACATAAAACATAAAATTGAAAAAATTGCCACTCTTTTGTCATATATGCTTATATATATAAAATATCGAAAATTTGAATAAAAAATCAGGCTCGACGACTTTCATTTGAATTTCATCACCTTTTTTTGAAATTGTTCTGTCCCAATCGGCCAATAGTTGTGGGCTGTACGTTATTTTAAACTAAAAAAGTAATTTTTTCCCACTAAGCTGCGGCCACCCTGACCTGTACTAAATTTTCAAAACAAATGAATCTGCCGTTCTGCTTGTTTCTAAAATCGAGATAAGTTTAAATAATTAAAATTCATCCTTCAAACATCCTGAGACTGGAAAATTTAAATTATTAACTTTTACATTTTTTTAAAGTGAAACTTCTTTGGGGACGGGAGCGAATTGAAAAAAACGACCGAACGCACGACCGCACGACTGCACGTACGACCGAGCAGGGTCTGGATCGAGAAATATCTCTCTCTCTCTCTTTCTTGTTCGCCGATTCGCAATTGATCTAAAAGCTTCTTTTCGATATCCCCACTACAGCCACGCCAAGCATACATATGCTCTCTCTCTCTCTCTTTCTCTCTCTCGCTGTCTCTCTCTTTCTCTTAGTATACGATCTCCTAAAAATTCATGATGATTCCTCACGAAAAAATTCGAAGTTAATCCATCAAAGTTTCACTTCTGCCGTGTAACCCTACTGCCGCACACTTTTTTTTCAATTTAAGAGGGCCATGAAGCCAGTCTCAATGTTAACGGTCAATTGCAATGGTTCGCGGAAAATGATTGTTTTTCCTGTTAATGAAAAATGGGCTGATTGAAGGTTCGTGAAAAAAATGCAGGATAGAAATTAATGCTAATCGAAATTAATGCATTGCCAGTATGAATGAATGTGGGCAGTAGTATAAATTCCCAGCTAATGCAGAAAAGTCGCTGCATCCTCGGTAATTCACGCGTCACGTCTTGAAAATATTCTTTTCTATTCGCCCACAGACCGACAGCTTCTATTGAGAAAAAGAGATAAGACCCACACGTGACTCTCATTAGTTTGGAATTATAGATATAAAAACGTAATTTGTAAAAACGTAAACACATGAAAAAGAGCGTAATCTTTTATTACTAAAAGCTTATGGATTATATCACTTTAGAATGTATACGTATAAGCATTTATGACATAAATGGAAAGATTGGATATTAATTCAAGAACTATTTCTTATTTTATGATTTCAATGGCAATCAGATTCAAAAGGAAAAGAATTTCTTTGACATTCAGGGGCCAGATTAATGCCATATAAACAAACAACTATATTTGCTTACAAGGTCATTCTTTTTGGTTGAAAGTCTACCATTAGATTTTTGGTTTGGAATTCATCTAGGTTGTTTGAAAATTCTATTATTTGGATAAAACATTTAATTACATGTTTTGTTGAACATGCAACAATTTTGTTAAAATCTCATCTTTCTCTGGTCAAAAATTCAACTACTTGGTTGAAAATTGCACTACTTGATGAAAATTCATTTGTTTGGTTGGAGATTCATCTCTGTGGTAAAAAATTTAATTATTCTGGTGAAAATTCGATTCTTTTTAAGTAGACAATTAATTTTATCAATTGAAAATTTAACTATTCCATTTTGGATTGAAAGTTGATCTTTTTTAGTTAAAAATTCCTTTACTTGGGTTGAAAATTTAGTTGTTTACTTTAAGATTCATCTTTGTAGTTCAGAATTTAACTATTTTGTTGAAAATTCGTTTCTTCTTAGGCTGAAAATTAATGTTATCAACTGAAAATTGAACTATTTCAATTTTAATTGGAAAATTATTTTTTTTAGTTAAAAAATTAATCTCCGTGGTTAAAATTTATATTTTCAGTTAAAACATCAACTACTTGGTTGAACTGCTTTTTTAAAAATACTTTTTTGTTGAAGATTAGTCATTTTAGTTGGAAAATCATCTCTTATTGAAAATTTAAATATTTTGTTCAAAATTCTATTTTTTAGGGTTAGAATTTCTTTTTTTGTTGTTGAAAATTCGACTATTTTTCTTGAAAATGCAATATATGAAAAATTAACTATTCTATTTTTTGTTCAAAAATAACAATTTTAGTTAAAAATTCAACTAATCGGTGAAAAATTAATGTATTTTTGGATTGAGAATTCATCTTTTAGTAGAAAATTCATCTTTTATGGTTGAAAGTTAATTCTTTTTATCTGAAAAGTCTATTATTGTATTTTGTGGTTAGAATTGATCTCTTCTGGTTGAAAATTTTACAATGTGGTGTAAAATTTAATTTTTCTGTTAGAAATCCAACTATTTGGTTAAAAAATCATTATTTTTGGTCTGAAATTCAACTGCTTTGTTGCATATTTTTATTTTTTGATAGAAAATTCATCTTTTGGTAGAGAAATTAACTTTATGTATTGAAAAATCATCTTTCCTGATTGAAAAATTAACTATCATCTGAAATATTGATTAGTTTCGACAAGGAAATTGCACTGTTTGGTTGAAAATGAAACTGTTTTTATAATCGAAATTTAATCTTTTTTGTTTGAAAATGCGACCACTTGTTTGAAGATTCGACTATTTGGTTCAAGCTTTAATTTTTGTTGAAAACTCTTCTCTTATGGTCGAAAGTTTTTTTTTCGTTGAAAAGAAATTTTTGTATTGAAAGGTAAACTTTCTTTTGAAAAATTCGTTAATTTTGCCTTGAAAGTTCGTCTTTTTTGACTGATAATTTATGTTTTCCGTAGAAATGTCATCTTTTTAGTTAAAACGTCATTTTTATTGGTTGAAAATAAACATTGTTGTTAAAACCTTGTATTTTTGGCTTAAAAATTCAATAATTTGATTAAAAATTCAACCGCTTTTTGGTTGAAGTTTTTTTTTTTTGTTGAAAACTCTATCATTTTGTTCATGATTTATCTTCGTAGATTGAAAAATTCATCTTTTTTGATGAAAATGAAACTTTTTTCGTTATTTTTTGTTTGAAAATTCGATTATTTGGTTGAAGATTTTTCTTCGTTGGTTGAAAATTCAACTATTTGGTTGTTAGTGCAACTATTTGGCTGAAAATCAATTTTTTTGGTTGAAAGTTCATATTTCTTGGTTGAATATTAACCTTAAGTAGTCACACTTCAGCAGAATCGCATAATACTCACACTGGGTCCTAATGAGTCCTGAAAATCTCAAAAAATACTAGGTAATATTTAAGGATTACAAAAGATGATCTTTTAGTTTTTGCAACCAAAATTAATTGTCCACATATTTGAAAAAAATCGCCTAATTAGGGTTAAAAAATCCTTTTGTTTTTTTGCTAGAAAACTCTAATTTTTTGTTTGAAGTCATTTTTTTTTTATTGAAAGTTTCACTATTTTGTTGAAAATGCATTATATTTTGATTTGAATTTTGAGGAATTTGAAGCGTATACTTTTTTTATCCATAATTCATCTTTATCAGTTAAAAATACTACTTCTACTACTACTTCTACTACTTCTGGGATTAGAATTGATCTCTTTTGGTCAAAATTTTCATTTTATGGTGGAAAATTCAATTATTTTGTTAAAAATTTAACTTTTTTGTTGAAAGTTAAACGTTCTTCTAAAAAAAATTCGTTATTTTTGGTTTGAAAATTCATTTTTTGTGTAGAAATGTTATCAATGTAATTAAAAAATCATTTTCATTTGTTGAAAATAAACAGTTTTCTTAAAGCTTCGTATTTTTGGCTTGAAAATTCAACAATTTGGTTGAAAATGTATAAGTTTTTCCTTAAAGTTTAATCTTCCTTGTTTGAAAATTTGATCATTTGGTTGAAGATTCTTCTCCGGTTGAAAAATTCGTATTTTTGGCTAAAAGAATCTTTCTTTTTTAATTAGAATACATCTTTTTTGTTGAAAAATCATCTTTTCGGATGTAAGAGACCACCGTTAAAAAGAATATTTTTTTTCTCTGAAAAACTGAACTTTTTTGTGGAGAATTCATCTTTTTAGGTTGAAAGTTCTACAATTTCGTTAAAAATTCATTATATTTCGATTTGAAGTCTTGGTAATTCAAAGCGCTTCATATTGAATTCAATACGGTATCTACAATAATTAGATTTGAAACAATAGGTTCGTCTATTTTCGCGAAAAGTCACCCCATTTCTCCGGTAATGAGAGCATTTCGATTTTGGTTGAGACAAAACTACGGTTTTCAACTAGGGTGGTCGGGAGGAGGGTGGAGGGGCTGGGGGGCCAAAAATAGCCCAGAATTCGGGAACGTAGTTTATGGACGACCCCTTAGACACCATCATAATAATGATATTTAGCTCGTTTAAAAGTAGAAAAACGAAAGATGAACCTGTCTTTTAATATCACAGGAATAGACGGAAGTATAGCTTAATGCATCCGCATGGAAATACGATAAGTGTCATACGTCAGCACTGATGATTTCAGCTCAAATGGAAAAAAGTGCAAGTGCTAAAATGACTCATCGCATTATTGAGAGAACAAGTTCATTGACTTCCCACATTAATTGTGACCACCAAGAGTTCAATTACTCCCATCGTTTACTAACAGTAGACTCAAAGAACATTTTTTTTAACCAAAAAAACTGTTTTTTTTTTTACATTCATCTTTTATGGTAGGAAATTAACTCTTTCGTGGAAAATTCAAATGACCTTGAAAAAATTCATATTTTTCGTTAAACATTCAACTATTTGGTTTAAATTCGAAGCATGGAAACTAAAAATGTTTTTGGCTGAAGATTATTCTCTTTTAATTGAAAATTCGACAATTTGGTTGAAGATTCATCTCTTTGATTCAAAATTTGTGTTTTTTTGGTTGAAAATTAATTTTTCAATTTGAAAACTTAACTATTCCATTTTGGTTAAAAAGTCACTCTTCATATGTTGACAATTCAGCAATTTGGTTTCAGAATATTTTCAAAACTGAAACTCCTCATCAGCGTTTAAATATCGAATCTAAGAAGAAATATTTATAAACAAAATACAAAAAAAAGTTATTAACAAATGATTAACACATCACTAACCTCAAATAAATAAATAAACGATTTTTTAATATAACTGTAAAGAATAATAAATGAAAAATTTATAAATTTAAATTCAAAATTGTTTTGTTTCATTTGTAAACGATGAATTTTTGGTTAAAAATTAATTTTTTGATTGAAACTTCGTTTTTTTATTGTTCATAGGTAATTAATTTCTCTATCTCAAAATATGACTAAAAATTCCATTTTGATTAGAAAAAATATTCTTTCAAAGTTGAAAATTCAACTCTTTTATTGAAAATTCATGTATGTAGTGTCTTCTTAGGCAGAACGTTATTTTTTGTATTAAAAAATTATATTTTTTGTTTGAACATTCAACTGTTTTGTTGAAAATTCGTCCATTTGCATTAGAAATTCAAATATTATGGTGGAAAATATAACTATATTGTTGAAAAGTTGTTCTTTTTTTTATTTAAAATTAATCTTTCAAGCTGAAAATTTAGCTATTGAATTTTTTATTGTAAATTTTGAATTTTTAGATGAAAATTCAACTATTTGGTTAAAAATACCATATATGTATTTTGTAAAAAAAATTCGTCTCTTTTGGTTGAACTAATTTTTTTTTGATTTGAAATCAAAATTTTTCTTGGTTGAAGCATCAGCTATTACAATTTTTTTTGAAAATTCATTATTCTTTGTTGAAAAAGAACTATTTTTGTTCAAAATAAAAATTAAGGGGTTGACAAAGCAACTGTTTTTGGCGAAAGTTGAATCTTCTCCTTTCAAAAATTTGAGCATTTCGTTGAAAATCCATCTTTGTAGGTTGAGAATTCAGCGATTTAGTTAAAAATTTTCTTGTTTTTTTGGGTCAGAATCAATTTTTCAATTCGAAAATTTAACTATTCCATCTTCGGTTGATGAGTTACTCTTTATAAGTTCAAAATTCAATTTTTTGTTAAAAGTTCATGTATTTAATTGAAAATGTGTATTTTTCGGTAGAAAATTAATGTTTTTATGTTAAAAATTCAACTCTTTGGTTGAAAATCCAACTATTTTGTTAAAACTTTAATTATATTATTAAAAAATCAGCTATGTTGTAAATTCATTTTTTGTGGTGGGAAATGAACTTTTTTGTTGAAAATTCAGATGTCTTTTAAAAAATTCATATTTTTGGCTAAAAAGTTCAACTGGTTAAAATTCTAAGCAAGGAAACTAAAAATGTTTTTGGTTGAAGATTAATCTTTATTGATTGAATAATCGACAATCCAGTTGAACATTCATGTCTTTGATTGAAAATTTGTGTTTTTTGGGTTAAAAATTTAATTTTCAATTTGAAAATTTAACTATTCTATTTTTCGTTAAAGAGCTATTCTTCATAAGTTGACAATTCAGACATTTGGAAAAAATTCAAATGCTTGGTTGAAATTTCATGTTTCTTTGTTTAAACTGAACTTTTTTCAACTTTCCCGGTTAAAAATGCAACTGTTTCTGGTGGAATTGCAGATAATCAGATAAGGAAAAATCATTATGAAGAAAAAAAAACGAATTTTCAAGGAAAAATATGACTTTTTCACTAAAATGGTGAATCTGCAACAAAAGAATGCATTTTCAAGAATGTAGTTCAACATTCAACCAAGTATAATTGATTTTTAAACAAAATTAATTCTTAACTAACATTGTGTTAGCTGATGTTCCATTCGAGGAAGATTTCATTTAAAAAAAAAGTTAAATTCAACCAAAAGAGACAAATTTTTAAGAAAATTGTGGAATCCTCAACCAACACAGATTAATTTTCAACCAAAGAGTTGCAATTTGAACCAGAAAAAATGAAATTTCTACTAAAATAGTTGAATTTTCGACCAAAAAAGAAAGCCTTGCAACAAGATAGTTGAAGTTTCAACAAAATAATGAGATATTTAACCAAATAATAGAATTTTTAACCAAACTAGACGAACTCTGACACAAAAATATAAAAGTAGATTTTTCAACTAAAAAAATGAACTTTCGACCAAAAGTATTCGGATTTTATTATTGGGCTGTATTAATTCAGTTCGCAATTGAGCGAAAAACCGAGAAAAAGGGGAAGTTTCTTAAAAACAGGAAGAAAAGAGAGGAATTCTTCATCATTTATAAATAGAATTGAACATTTTTAAATTTAAATTTATAAATTTTTAATTTATTATTTTTTACAGTAACTTATATTGCAAAGCCTATTTTTTATTCGAGATTTGTGGTATGTTAATAATTTGTGATAAATTAGAAATTTTTGATGAATCATAACACATTACACTTTACCAAATTTTGATATATTTTTTTAAATAAATATTTCATTTCAAATTTCATATGCTTATAAGGAGTTTTAGTTTTCAAAATATTCTCCACTTTTGGCAGCGATCCCTGAATTCCTTTTTCTAAAGTAAATTTTTAGCTATTTTAGAATTAGGCGATTGAAAATAAAAGTGTAAAATAGTTGATTTCCTCTGACATGAAAAATGGATTCTGCTGCATCACATTTAGCCTAGTGGATGACGTTCTGTGGGTTTCATTTTTTTCTTATGCAACCCACGTATTTTCTTACCCACGTGTCGCGTCCATCACTGAATGGTAATTACCGCGAATTCACCCTTGTCAGGCTTAAATCATCAAGACAAAGCTTTTTTTTGTTATTTTTAAAACACGCAAAATGTAATTATATACTAATAAGAATCACTGGATATAAATTATTATGAATATAATACACGTCGCTAAATTACGCACGTTAATTATTCCAGTTTAAATCAATTGAAAGGTAGTCAAATGTCTGGATAAATTTTACAAATGGAAATTATTAATAAGAACTATTACAATCATAATCAGGATTTCAAGAGATTTCTATACATTTAAAAAGATTTCAAAGGTTTCTGGTTTTGAACAATGAATTTAAAAAAAATTTTAATAATAAAAATTTATATAATGACGTTATGAAGCTCTTCACCTGGGCTGCTTGCTGGAGAGATTGATTAGCGATCTGGGTCAGAGCAGTGTTGCGAAACGAACGTGTTATTTAAATAAACAGCACTGGAATCAAAATTATAATTCTTTACTAACATTCCTTTTCCTGAATTAAAAATGAATAAATTAAATACACATTCACTGAAATTTCCTGTTCCAAATTGAAACATATATAATTTTCTACTTCAAACCCATGTCCAATTTAAAATTATAATTCTTTTAGAAAATTCACTGTTCAAAATCTGAATTTTCATATTTTTGGAATATTTCCTATTCCAAGTGAGAATTATGATTTTTTTGTACAACTTACCTGTTCCAAGTCATAATTATTCATTTATCTTTTTAGAATTATATTTATTTAACAAAATTTTCATTACAATTCAGAAATACAATTACTTTCTTTTTCAAAAATTAGGAAGAAGGAAACTTCAAATTGTGACGAATTCTGATTTGGAACAGGTTTTTTTTTAAATTCCATTCTTCTAAATCAGGATAAAAAATATTATCCAAAATTGAAATTAACCCACTTGAAATTCACTTGTAATCCAGAGTAATCCAGGTAGTTCGCATTAATATATATAGGTAATTCAAAAAGTTTTCAACTATTTTGTTGAAAATTTGTTGTTTGTTTTTGTTTGTTAAAAAGTAATTTTCTTAACTGAAAATTTAACTATTCAATTTTCGGTTCAAAATTGATCATTTTCAGTTCAAAAATAGTGATTTTTATTGAAAATTAAACTGTTAGATAAAAATTAATCTACTTTGTAGGAAATTCAATAATATTATTAGAAAGTCATTTTTTGGTTGAAAATTCAATCGTTTTGTTGAAAATTTGTCTATTTGGATGAGAAATTCAAATATTTTTGTAGAAAATTTAACTATATTGTTGAAACTAACTAACTGCAAATTCAACTATTCAACTTTTTATGGTAAATTTTTCATTTTTAGATGAAAATTCAACTACTTGGTTAAAAATATATGTATTTTGTAAAAAATTGGTCTTTTTGGTGGAAAATTAATATTCTTGTTTAAAAGCCTATCCTTTTGGTTAAAAATTATTTTATTTTTTAATTTTGATTGTGAATTTATATTTTTTCAGTGGAAAGTTCAACTATTAGGACGAAAATTCATGTTTCTGTTTAAAAACTTGTAAGAAATTAAAATTCTTAATTTACAATGCAACTATTTTATCGTTGGGTAAAACCACTCTCTTTTTAGTTGAAAGTTCAACAATTCAATTAAAAATTTGTGTAATTTGTTGAAAATTTCTATTTTTCGATTGAAAATCAATCTACTTGATTGAACATTTATTTTTCCTGAAAATGCAACTACTTGGTGAAAAATTAATTTTCTTTGTTAAAAATTAAGCAATTTTGTTCAAAAGTATCCTTTTTGGTTAAAAATTCAATTTGTTTAGTTGTAAAATCGTTTCTTCAGTTGAAAATTTATCTATTCCCATTTTATTAAAAAATGTCTCCTTTTTTAGTTGAAAATTCAACTATTTAATTGAAAATTCGTATTTTTCGGTAGAAAATTAATCTTCTTGGATAAAAGTTCATGTTTTTTGTTGACAATTCAAATATTTGGTGAAAAACTTATCTCCCTCAATGTAAATGAAATAATATTTTTAAAAAGTATCCTTTCTAGTAAAAAGTTAATTGTTTTATTGCAAAATCATTTCTTTGTTCGAAGTCTATATTTTGACTGGTAATTCCAGTTGAAAATTCATTATTTTAATTGAAAATTCAACTTTTTGTTTAAAAATTGAATCACATTGTTGGAAAATCTTTTCTTTTTGCCAAAGAATTACTTTTTTAAATTGGAAACGGTACTATTCCAGTCATGGTTAATTTTTTTTCTGTTGAAAGTTTAACTATTTGATTGAAAATTCATGTATTTTGTTAACAAATTGTATTTCTCGGTTGAAAATTAATCTGCTTGATTAAAAAATTAGTTTCTTTTTTATAAATTGAACTATTTGGTAAAAAATTAATCTATTTTGTTGAAAATAGAACAATTTTGTTTAAAAATATCTTTTATGGTTGAAAAGTCAACTTTTTTGAAGAAAAAACGTTGTTTTTTGATTGAGAATGTATGTTTTAATAGAAAATTCAACTATTTCAATTAAAAATTCATAATTTTCGTTGACAATTCATCTCTTTGGCTGAAAATTTAACAACTTTGTTGGAAATTCGATTTTTCTGGTTGGAAATAAATTTTCTAACTGAAACTTTAACAATTCCATTTCTTATTGTGAATTAATTTCTTTCAAGTTGAAAATTTGTCATTTTGATAGAGAATTAATGTTCTTGCTTGGAAGTGTATCTTATTGTTTAAAAATGATATTTTTTTTGTTGAAAATTAACTTTTACTACTGAAAATTTAACTGTTCCAGTTTTTATTGCAAAGTTAGCTTTTTTACATGAAAATTTACCTATTTGGATGAAAATTTATGTATTCGGTTAAAAACTTTCTTTTTTTGGTAGAAAATTAATATAGTTGGTTAAAAAATAGTAACTTGGTCGAAAGTAAAAGTACGTTGCTAAAAATTAATATTCCAAGTATAATGAATCATTATGCTTGAAAAGTCATTTCTTTAGTCAAAAATGTAACTGTTTCATTGATAATTCGTTTTATGTTCAGTTAAGAATTAATTTTTTCAATTGGAAATGTAACTGAACCTATTTTGTCTTAAATTCAACTCTTCGATAAAAAATTAATCTTCTGTGATGAAAATTAGGCAATATTATTAAAAAGTATCCTTTTTGGTTAAAAAGTCGGTTTATTGGTTGAAAATTGGCCTATTTGATCGAATGATTATCTATTTTGTTTTTAATTTAAAAATTTGGTTGAAAAGCAATCACTTTTAGTTAAAAATTCGCGTGAGTCTCTTTTAGGCGAGGTAATCAGCCATAATTTAATGTAGGTAATTCATGTTAATTCTATGAAATCGGAAATAATCCACCTTCTCTGAACCGCATTTTTAGGACCCCCTCGGTCAAATCCCATCAAACTTTTTCGTCAGGGCTGCTAATTATACAATTAAATTAAATTCTCATAAAATATAAATAATAAAATTTTTGAAGAAAAGTCTTAATGATAACTTTGCCATCTTTGTATGCTCATAGAGCTGCAAAAAGTGATGATGATTAATGAAGAGACGAAGACAAAGGAAAAGACTAAGGAAAGGAAAGATCTGCTTAATAGATATATAGATATTGACGCATCTGATATTCACCCTCTCATAAGACAAATAATAAAATGGGCGTCGTATTATTCACGACTTTATCTTGGAAGAGATTTACAATTTTACACCTCCACTGGTCGTGCTAATGTCGAGTTACGCAAAACTTCTCGACATAATAACGCCAACTGCACCCCCGCGTCTGACGAGTTACGGTATACATTCGCTGGAATCGTCCTCGTCCTGCATAATAAATTTTTCATACCCTTAACTGTTTCCTGCCTTTAGTTTACCTTTCACTTTGTTTTCTCGTGAGCAAACAATGCATGCAAATGAGATAAAGTCCAGTTAACGTCGACGACTTCATTTCAACTGTCGCACCCACTTTTTTTATTTTACTCCCTCTCATGTAACTTCTTCTAATTTTAGATACTTGAAAATGTTCAAAATCTTAACTTCAATTTGCAGGTCGACTAAAAAATCCCATAAAATAAAATTCCCGAAATTGCAAAATTGCCAAAATATAAAAATCCCGAATAATGAATTTCCCTGACAGTTTATAATATTACCGAATTGGCAAATTTCCGATTAATAAAATTCCTGGCAAAAAATAGCCGAATTATGAAATTCATGAATTTACACAATTATTGAAAAAATTCTTCTTTAATAATTATTATTTGTTTCGAACTGTCTCGTCCTCCCGAAATTCGGGATGAGTAGTTAAATATTTTTCATAAGCTTGGCTAGTAATCCAGAATTTTTCGGAAAACTAGTCCATCCCCTTTTCCAACTATTCAAATTTTTCAGCACTAGACGCAGCCTATTTATTTATTAAAAATAAAATAATAAAATATTATTATCACAGAATTTTTTTTAATGTTGGAAGTTTCAAAAAATAATTAATTGAATTTAAAATAACCATAATTG
>CAKNXH010001860.1:422459-465895 GCA_932178445.1 Andricus quercusramuli | reverse complement strand
AATTGGAAAAAATACATCTCTGGCTAAAAATTTGGTTCGAGAATGTGCATGGTATTTTTTTTAAATTACACAAAACATTCTTAAAAATCGTATGTTTAATTCTAAAAGAAATGAAAAAGGAATTTCGAGATAAATTAATGCTAAATTGAATTCTGCGAAGTTTGTTTGGGAAATTTCATTAGGTTCGGAGAAAATTTAGGGATCAATTTCCTTTCCGAATAACTTTAACAATAATTGAAAAAAAACTTTAAACATTCAAAGAATATTTCTTCGGCAAAAATGTTCTATTATTGTATTTTTTAATTGATAACTAACATTTATTGCAACAAAAAACATTTTTTCATTGGGACGACTGGAAAATCCCGAAAAATAAAATTCCCGACACTGAAAAATTCCCAAATTGCAAAATTCCGAATAATAAAATGCCTGAATTGGAAAATTCAAAAATAAGAAAACTCCGGATAATTAACAATATTACCGAATTTGAATATTTCAGGAAATTGTCAAATTATTGAATATTCGTCTGGAAATTCCCGAATTTAAACAATTAAAAAAATTTTGTACGAATACTATTTATATTTTGAAAATATTATATTATTGTTTGTATTCAAAATAACAATAATTGAAAAATATACATTTCTGGATTAAAATTTTTGTTAATCATTGTTATTTTTAATTCAAACAACAAGTTTAGAAGCTTGAAATATTACAAATATTTTTTTTTATAAAAATGTTTGAATATTGTATTTTTTATACATGAATGACATTTACAAAAAATTGTAATTGTTTAAATTCGGCAATTTTATTAATCGGGAAATTCCAATTCAGTAATATTATAAACTATTCGGAAATTTTATTATTCAGGAATTTTATTATTCGGAAATGTTATATTTCGGGAATTTTATTATTTGGGAATGTTATAATTCGGGAATTTTCTAGTTCAAATATTTTATAATTCGGCAATTTTTGTCGGGATTTTGCTATTTCGGTAATATTATAAACTGTTCGGAAATTTTATTTTTCGAGAATATTATAATTCGGAAATTTTCTAATTTGGGAGTCGTAAAATTCGATAATATTATAAACTGTTCCGAAATTTTATTATTCTTGAATTTTCCAATTAAGCAATTTTATTTTTCATGATTTTTCACTCGTTGCTAATTTGCAAAACTTTATTTATCCGAGCAAAATTTTATTCGCAAAAAAAAATAAATTATTCGTTCGAACAAATTTTCACAAAAGTTTCGGGGAATTTTTCTTTTTCTCCTACACGTTTAAAATATCAACAAAAAAGAAGTAAAGGTGCCCTCATTTTCCTTATTTTTCTTATATTGGCAACTAATAAAAAAAGAGAAAATGGAACATAGCAAATTTTATTTTCTTATCTTAATTCTACATGCTTCAATTTGAACCACCCCCGAAGAAAATCAGACTTAAAGAAAAGTTTTCAGGATAAGGGTCTAAATTACAAAATTTTCGTAAATTTGCTTTTTTTCAACCACTGATATTAAAGAAAACATAACATAGCAAATTTAATTTCTTATCAAAATTTTTCATACCAAAAGCTTAATTTTAATCCATATTTGTAGAAAATCGGACTATCGTTACTAAAAACATTTTAATTTCAAGTCGAAAACATTTAAATTCAACCTGAGATGACAAATTACGTAAAAAATAGTAGATACCTGAACCAAAATAAATTAATTTTTAGTCAAATAGTTGCATTTTTAATTTAAAAAAAGGATGGATTCTAAAAAAAATATTATAGTTGATATTTCTAGCAGAAAAATTTTCTAATTTTAAATCATAAACAATTAAACTCAACCAAAAATTACGACTTTTCAACAAAGTAGTTAAATTTTTAACCAGAGAGATAAATCTTCAATCCAAAAAATTAATTGTTAACAAATCAGTTCAACTTCTAACCAAGAAATTGAACTTTTATCCAAAGAGGTGAATTCTCAACTAAAAATATAATAGTTAATAATTCAATTAACAATTTTTTATTTCAAGTCAAAGGAAGTCCAACTCAACCAAAAATAACAAATTTTTAACAAAATAGTTGAATTCTAAGCGGAAACGAATACATTTTCAATTAAACAGTTAAATTTCTAACCAAAAAGATAAATTTTCAACAAAAAAGATGAATACTCAATGAAAATATAATTGCTAAAATTTCAACGGAACAATATTTCAATTTTAAATAAAAACAGTTGAATTCAACTAAAGATGACAAATTTCCAATAAGATATAAAATAAAATAAAAAATTTCAATAAAAAAATATTTTCTACTGAAAGATATGAATTTTCAAAATAGAGTTGAATTTTCAAAGAAAGAAAGTCAAATGTTCCAGAAAACCATTGACTTTTAATTCCGAGAAGATCAAATTTGAACAAAAAGTTTATTTTCAACCAAATAGTTGACATTTTGAACAAAGGAGATGAATTTTTAACCAAATAGTTGAATTCTCGACCAAATGGTTGAATTTCCAAGCTGAAACGGAAGCTTTTACAGTAAAGAATAATATTTTCAACAAAAAAGTACATTTAAAAGTCAGATACATTTTTAATCAAGAAAATGGACTTTTCGATCAAAAAGATGAACGTAAAAAAGAGAGTTAAATGTTCCCCCCAAAAAGATGAATTTTTAATAAAACAGTTGAACTATGAAGAAAATAATTAAATTTGCAACCAAACCAAAAGAAATAAATTGTGAAGCAAAAATATAATAGAAGACTTTTTATACTTTTTCATATGTATTCGCATCTAAGCAAAAAACGAGAAAAATTGGGAAAAGTTTCTTGAAATAGGGGTAAAAAGGAAATCTTTAGAAAATAGAAAAAAGGGGGGAATAGGGGAAAGAGTGTGAAGTCTTTTGTTTCTATATTTGTATCAATTTTGAATCATTTTACAAATAAAAAGTCTGAGTGTGATATAGGAATGCCAATGAAATTTATCCAATCTAAATAGTCACCAAAATATAATAATTATTGAAACATCTGTTATGTTGCCTTTATTATTGTCAATAATTTCTGAAATAATTTAACAACAAATTATAGCGAAAAATGGAACACTCAACATTTTTCAGGTAAAATTCACACAGTGTGAATAATTGTCAATTGGAACTAAAAGAATTTATCAGCATTGAAAGATTAGCAAGGCAGGACATCGACGCTTCTACGAATCACACGTGAAAGTGCAATGCACTCTGATTTGTCGATAAGTGCAGGACACACTTTTTATTATTTTTGCAGAAACTTCACGAAAATTCGAAACGTTTCATTTCTTAGCTAACTTTTAAAGACACTGCAGAAACATGGTTGTCATTATTAAATTTTTGATACAAAATTAAATTTCAAATAACTGTTTATTTTTCGGGTTTATTTCTTCATTTGTTATTGAGGCTATATAAATACCATTTTCCTAATATTCTTGAGAAAATTCGGGAAGATTTTTGAAAATTTCAAAATTTTCTACAACACAGTTTATTTTTGTAACTCGAAAATATGATATTTCAACTACAAATTTGATTTTCAACTAAATACATGAATTTTCTACCAAGAAGATTAATTCTCTACGAAAAAAGATCAATTCTTAACGAAAAATGTAATAGTTGATATTTCAGTCCGAAAAGATTTTACTTCTAAACGAAAAACATCCGAATTCACCCAACAAAAGAAAACGAATTGTCAAGAAAATAGTTAAATTTCCAAAAACTGAATAGTCAAATTTTTTACCAAAAAGTGAAAAAGACGGATTTTCAACAAATTACTTGAATTTTGATTCATATAGATAAATATTGAATAATAAAAGATAAATTTACAATCAAGCATGGAATAGTCATGTTTTCAGTAAAAAAATTAATTAGAAAAAACAAAAAAATTTCATCAAGAAGATGAACTTTCAAGCAAGGACATTAATTTTCTAAGAAGAATACGAATTTTGAGCAAAATACTTGAACTTTCAACAAAGTAATTCAATTTTTAAACCAAAAAGGTTCATTTTCAGCCAAATAGTTGAATTTTCTTTTGAAAAAGATAAATGTATCACTACAAATGAAATAGCTAAATTATCAAGCAAACAGATGAATTTTAAACTAAAATGAAGATTCTTAAAAGCAAAAAAATGATTTTTTAATAAAATTATGGAATGTTCGACAAAATAGATTAACTTTCAACTAAATAGTGAAGAATTTTCAATCAAGAGGATTAATATTCCACAGAAAAAGACGAATTTTCATCGAAATAGTTCAATTTTCAAAATAAGAGATGGATTTTTAACTAAAGGAATTAATTTTCAACTGGATAGTTAAATTTTCAGTTAGAGAATCCATATTTAATAAAAAACCAATGATTTTTTAAGGAAATGTTTGAATTTTTGACCAAACAGATGAATTTCCAATTAAAATGAGGAATCTTCAAAGAAGACAACTTTCCAACAAAATAGGAGAATCCTTAACAAAAGACAAATTTTCAATAAAACAGTTAATTTTTCAACCAAGGAGGATACTTTTAACAAAATAGTTTATTTTCGGCATAAAAAGTTAATTGTCAACTGTATACAGTGAATCCTGGTTTTAGTGTCGGTTTTGGGACTGATGGTGGACATAAATCCAGGGTCTCCGAACGTAAACAGTCAGGGGCGTATGAACCGTTTCTGGTGGATTTTACTGTGTGGTAAAAATATTTTGAAATCCATTTTCCTCATATGTAGGCAAGGGTAAACTAAATATTTAACGGAAATGAGGAAGAAATTTTGCTGTTGCACGTTAAAATAAATGTGTTTCCAGCGTACGTACAGAAAAAGTTTGCGGGCCGTCACGCATCTCGTTTAAAATGAGGGCTTTCTCTTCGATAATTGGTCCAGATACTCTGTCTCTCGCTTGATTAAACCATTCGAAGACACCAGCATCCAAAAGTGCATCACTTTTTTGCAACAAAACACCTCACAAAACACTTCAAGTGGGAAGCTCGGACTTTTGCGTAGCGCATAGTGCATACCGCAGTTTCATGAACAGATAGACGAAGAAGTTATTGAACAGAAAATTACTAATTTTTATGCATATTAGTTTGATTGCCTACGAAAAACACAGTTTTCACAATTCTCGCATCAAAACATGACAGTTAGCAGTGGGACTCCGATGCCTGAAGTCGATCGAACCACTCTTTTTATCATGTGAGATAGACAACGAGATGCGATCAAATTCGAAACGATGGTTTCGAGATCTCTTTTCCTATCGTATGAGGTAGACAGACACGATCCGATTGTGTTCCAATGACAGGTCATAGTAAATATTCAATTTTGAACCGTATTGTAACATTTTTGATTACAAATTCACTGCTCTTTTTCATTTACATTGCTCCAATAACTACGAATTACTACTTCGCGATATGAATATTCCCGTGTCAGATGGCCATGTTGTCTAGGTCAAAGACTGGTGGACGCGAAGTCGCCAACGTGCTTATTCGCTATGTAAACGGGAATGCTTCCCGCTTTGAGTGAACTAACGCAACATCATGCCGCAGTTACGCAGGTAGGCCATTAGGGTACGCCTTACCGCAACGCTCCTGTTTTGTCACGCCTGAGTGAACACAGCACATCCTCCCGCAGCTCCTCTCACCCATACCCGCGGTGCGGCGTAAATTCTCAAAAGCCCTAAATCCAGAAGACACAAATCCAACATCGGCTGTAGTTGCATTTTCTCGCAAACTAGTCGAATTTTTAAATTACGTTTCATTTATTATAATTTGCAGAAGTATGGTTCTTATTGTTAAATTTTCAAAACAAAATGAAACTTCCAAATAACTATTTTTCAGGTTTATTTGTTTATTTGATTTCAAGCTTATATAAATATAATTTTCCCAAGATTCTTGAGAAAATCCAAAATGATTTTTGAAAATTTCAGCATTTTGTACCACACAGTTCGATTTTTTGACTCAAAAATATGATATTTCAACAAAAAATTACTTTTCAACTGAATACATAAATTTTCTACCAAGAAGAATAATTTTCTACGAAAGAGATGAATTCCTAACAAAACATTTAAAAGTTGATATTTCAATGCAGAAAGATTTTACTTTTGAATAAAAAAAAACAGTTAAATGCATCAAACAAAAAAAAACGAATTTTCAACAAAATATTTGAATCCTTAACAAATCAGATGTATTTTCAACCAAGAAGATTAATTTTCTGTCAAAAGCACGACTTCTTAACAAAATAGTTTCATTTTTAAACAAAGAGATGAATTTTGAACTAAAATGATGAATTTCAAGCGAACAAGTGATTTTATAACAAAGTCATTTGACTTTTAACATAGTTTCAAATCTTCAGAAATCTACATTTTTCTAATTTGTTGAAATTATTTTAAGTTTAAAATTATTTTTTTATCTTTTAAAAACTGCGGAAGCCTTTTGTAATGTTTTGAAATTGTTTTAAATATTCTCTCAAGATTACTTTTTTAAGATGAAGAATCACTTATAATATATATCTTTTCAAAGTTTGAATTACCTTCAAAATATTTTTGAAACTTCTAAATATCTTAGAATGATTCAAATTTTTTCTAATATTCTGTAATTTTGTAAAATAAAAATAAAAAGTTTCGTTTTAAAATCTGCCACATTCTTATCCGAAATTTTGGGAAATATTTAAAATGTTTTGAAATATTTTCTTAAACTTAGCTTATCAAAATAAAAGATCAATTTATATTTTCCCTGCAATGGAATCTTAAGAAAAAACAAATAATTCAAAGTTTCTCTGATATTCTTTTAAATTCTGAAAAAATTGAAATAATTGTGGAAAAAACTTCCACATTCTTTTTCCACATATTTTGAAATTTTCGAAATTAAAAATTGATGTTTTAAAATAAAACCGCGATTAAAATCTGGATCAAACGTTCAGGTATTCAACAGCAATGAGCGAAAGATTGTCTAATATTTTGAATTTTCGTAATTATCAAATTCTTATTGAATTTAAAAAATATACATATAGTATGTAATAACAACAGATAAGATAATAGATAAGACGAGAAAGATCTTGATTGAAGATGAACGACATTTGGCATTGTATTCTTAAATTTACAGAAGGATTTCTAAAGTTCTACACTTTTCTATTTGCAGTAGCAATGAAACATTCTTCAAGAACATCCAATATTTATTTAATATTATATCATACATTGTTTGGTGTCACCGAACAACTATAATCATTTTTTTGAAAGCATTTTGCATTTTTTTTAATTTTCTCATATATTTCATAATTATATCTACTCTGAAATAATATTTAAACTATTATTGAGAAACTTTAGATATAAGTAATTTAAACAAATTAAATTAAGTGAAAAGAATCAAATTTTTCAACCAGGGTGACCGTAAAACTTCATTTTCGAAATTCCTTGACTTCTTCCTGTTATCATGTTTATCATTCTTCCCTTACCATGTTTGCAATTTCCCTGACGACTAATAGTCAAAAACCCGAATATTGATCTTGTAAGATTTTTAACATTATTTCAAATTATGAACAAAAAAAATAAGAATTTTTAATCCAAAAGGACGAATTTTCTGGCCAAATGGACGAATGCTCGACAAAACAGTAGAATTTTCAAACAAATAATTGAATTATTAACCTAAAAAGATGAATTTTCAACCAAATGTTAGAATTAAAAAAAAAAGGAGAAAATCAAAGATAGGCATTTTTTTTAATTAATTGAATTTTCAAGAAAATAGTTCAACTATTAACCAAAATAGTGGAATTTTCAATATACAGAGATGAATAGTTAAATTCCCAGTACACTTCCAGGACAGAAGATTGATTTGCTGTGAAGCAGTTGAATTTTAAACCAATTTCAAACTAAGAAAATTAGATTTCTACCAAAAAAGATGAAATATCAACTGAAAAAGTTCAAAATTTCAACCAGAAATGGAAATGTTACATTTTCAGTTGAAAAAATAAATTTTAGACAAAAAAAAGAATAGTCATCAAAATACTTCAATAGGTAAATTAAAGTTCAACTTTTATCCAGCTGGTTGATTTTTCAATTTCAAAAATCATTTTTCGAATGGATAATCAAACTTTTAAACAAAGCGATTACTTTTCAACTAAAATGATGGACCTTTAATTGGACTTGTTGAATTTTCCATTAAAAGTTGGATTTTCAAAACAAAAACTCCAACCAAACAGATGAATTTTCAATCAAAAACATTTTAATTCAACCAAAAAACAAAATACTCGCAAAAAATAGTTCTAACAAAATAGTTGAATTCTCAATCAAGGAAAATTGTTTTTCAATCAAACAATTGGCCAAAAAACTTCAAATTAGTTAAAGAGTCAAATTTAAGTTCAATTGGAGTCCAACTTTTACCCAAAATGTTGCATTTTCAACTAAAAAAGGTCAATTTCCAATAAAACAGTTGAACTTATAACAAGGGATATGAATTTTTAACTAAAATTATGAATCTCCAACTGCAATAGTTGAATTTTCAGTTAAGTAATACATTTTTAACTAAAAAAACAACTATTCATTAACAGATTAGTTAAATTTTCAACCAAAGAGATGAACTTTCACCTAAAATGGAAAGTCTTCATAAAAATTCTTTTCGACCAAATAGACGAGCTTTCAACCAATTTTGCAGTGTCAAGAATTTTATTTATCGAGATTTCTCAGTCGTCCCTCGACAAGTTTATAATTCGGGAATTTTCCAATTTGGTAAAATCATAAATTACATGGGAATTTTTCATTGTCGATAATTTTATTTTTCGGGATTTTTCAGTAGTTCTATTTAAAAATCCCGTAATAAAATTAATCAGCTCTCAATCATATTGCTCTGAACCTTAAAAAATCAATCGAAAGTTGATTCCAATCATTCATCTCATATAATGGTGTCATAAACATAAATTCTTATATCAATTAAACGATACTTCCAACACGTTCAGAATTTATTCATTCCGAAAATAATCGCATGATCAAACGCACGTATTCCCTAAAGTGAAAGTACAATATTGAGTTTTTTTTCACCTAAAGAAAAAAAGTTTCGCGAAATTTCCAGTTAGTTCCAACCTACCATTTCCCATGGTCTGGAAACAATTAATTTTTGATTTGCAGCACCGATTACGAGATACTTCTTTCTTGTACGAAGGTGTTTTCACGATTTCGCAACCAAATTAAAACAAAATTCAAGTGACTGACGATGCTGACTCTTGTCGAAAAATTCAAATAACCAAAACGATGTCAATTTCACAGAAAATGGGACGCTTATCGACGAGCTTATGCGTTATTCTTTTATAAACATTTTTCATTAAATGCGTCGACAATATTCACGCAAAGCCCACGCATTTCTAAATTAACATATTATAATAACATATATAAATGACGTAAGAGATGTGATAATGTTGAACAAATATTTCCTGGTAGAGGATAAAAATAATTTCTACCTTGCAATTCCTCATTTCAATATCTGCATCCATGCGTTTTACGCCTGGTCGAAATTAAGATAACACTGAAATTATTGGGACGACTGAAAAATCCCGCAAAAATAAAATTCTGGAATTGAAAATTTCACTCATAATGAAATTCACGAATAGTACTCTTCCCGAAAGAAGATTGCTGAATTATAAAATGTCCTGAGTAGAAAATTCTTGAATTCAAACAATTAAAATTTTCCTCATAAATATTATTGATTTATCAAAAATACAACAATCGAATATTTTTATAACAAAAAATTTTTTTTTAATGTTTCAAGTTTCTAAAATTATTGTTTAAATTTGAAATAACATTGATTGGGAAACATATACTAAAAACGACACGTTTTTTATGAAATAAATGAATTTTCAACCATTTAGTTGAATTCTTAACTGGAAAAGGTTAATTTACAATACGAAATGTATAAGTTAAATTTTCATTCAAAAAACTCAATTAGCAATAGAAAAAACGAATTTTCAACAAAATAATTTAAATTTTCGAACGAATTATTTTCAGCTGAAATCGAGAAACTTCAACCAGAAAATAATTTTTCAACAAAGTAGTTCAACTTTCAACTAATTAGTTGAATTTTCAACTAAAAAAGATACATTTTCAATTGAACTAAAGACCTTCATTTTCAGTTGAAAATATTAATTTTCAACGCAAAAGACGAATTTTAAATACAACCTTTGAATTTTTGTCACGCTGAACATTTTTCCAGTTATGGGTCAACAAGCCGAAATATATTGCATTTTCAAACAATTAGTTGAATTTTCGACAAAAAAAGATTTTCCATACAAAGAGAAGAATTTTCAACAACAAAAAAAGTCAAAGATTTAACCAAATAGAAAAATGTGCAAGCCAAAAGACGAATTTTTTCGGAGAGCTGAATTTTTAACAAAAAAGTTACTTTTCAGCCAAGAAAGATTAATTTTCCACGGAAAAGGATGACTTTTCTACCATAAAAGATGAATTTTCAATTCAAAAGAATGAATTTTTTACAACATAGCTGAATTTCCGACCGAAAATGAATACTTCAACAAAATAGTTGAATTTAAAAATAAAATTGAATTTTTAACAAAATAGTTGAACTTAAAACCAAATAGTTGAATTTTCAGCGTAGAAAGATGCATTTTCAATCAAATGGTCAATTTTTCGAACAAAAAAGATTTATATTCAATAAAATATTTGAAATTTCAAGTTAGAAGACAATTTTTTTAGAAGACAGATAATTTTTCATCAAAAAACTTCATTTTCAACCAAGAAATGTGACTTTCCTACCATGAAATATGAATTTTCAGTGAAAGAGTGTTTTTAAGAAAAAAAGTAGAATTTTTAGAAAACGGTGGACTTTGAATCGCAAGGATAAATTTTCAACAAAAAAAATCGTTTTCAATCAAGAAATATGAATTTTTAACAAGATAGTTGAATTCTCAACCGAAAAGTTGAACTTTCAACAAACAAGAATAATTTTTTATCCAAAAACATGACTTTCTAACAAAATAAATTACTTTTATACCAAAGAGTTACATTTTTACCTTATACAATATACAGGACAAAGTTTAAACAAAAAATGAAATATTTAAATTTTCAGGTAAAAACTCTGAGGAAGAAAAATAACTTTTACAAACAAAACAAAAAACACAACGAATTTTCAACAAAATTGTTAAATTTTCAACAACAAAAAAATGAATTTTTGACCAAGAAGGTTAATGTTCTATCAAAAAATATGAATTTCCAACTTATCTAATATACAAGATAAAGTTTCAACAAAACACGAAATAGTTGCATTTTCAGATGAAAAAATAATTTAAAAAAATAAATTTTCAACAAAGTTGTGAAATGTTCAACCAAAAAGATCAATTTTCGACCAAGAAGGTTAATGTTTTACTAAAAAAGTGAATTTTCAACGAAATACATGCATTTTTAACAAAATTATTCAACCTCAAAATATGATTCTTTAACCAAAAAGTGTAATTCAAACCAAATACGAGTAGTTTAATTTTCTACCAAATTGTTGAATGTTTCAGTCAAAGATATGGATTTTTTATTTTCTACAAAACGTTAGAATTTTTAACATAGAAGTAATAGTAAAAGTAGTTCAATTTTAAGTCAAAACGTCCAAAAAAGATGAATTCTCAACCAAGCATGTAGCATTTGATATTTCAAACAAACAAATACATTTTTAACCAAAAAGGGTACATTTTCATTCGAGATTAAATTTCTATCAAAAAAGACGAATTTTCAACGAAATACGAAAGTAATTTTCATCAAAATAATTGAATTTTCAATCCGAGAGATGGACCTTCAACTAAAAAATCTGCCTACTGCGCGAGCACATTCTCATCGCGCGCGTTTTGATAATGTATAGGTCAGAACATCGACAACTGTAATTTGGTGATTGTGAATTCTCTTTTGTTAAAACTCCTTTGGCTTCAGCGAACACATTCTCATCACGTATCTCATGCTTTGTACTCGATGTTGTCCAAAATGCGAACTTTTCTACATATAAAATGTTTTCTACATATTTATTTCTACATCTCGGTCCGGAACTTATTTTTCAAGATTGCTTTAATATTTGCTCTTCATTTAGCATTAAATTTTATTCCCAGCTACCCTGAAAAATGTATCATTTCAATAAATTTATATTATTACAACTTATAATATATGCATTGCTATTGAAACATGCGTATTTTTATGGTCTTGTTTATATAATTAAAAAAAGTGCACATCCTATTAAAAAACAAGTTTTTTATTAAGCATTTTATTGCAACTTGTATTTTTTTCATAAAGATAATTTGTTTATTTTCAATGTTGTTTTTTACGATATCAACCAAAAATACGCATCCTGGCCTAAAGTGGATCTAAGGAAATGTGTAGATATAATTTAGGCGAAGAATTTTATTAAATAAAATGTTATCGTAGCTTTTGCCGTTTTTCCAAAAAATTCATATGTCGTTTTTACGAAAATGTAATTTTTTTGTTCTTAATCTTGTTTTTTACGATTAAAAGTATATCTACTCGTCCTATCTAAAAGTAATAAATAAATTTGTAGATCCTTTTTGGGTGAACAACTTCTGTGTATTAATTTTATTTTTTCGTACCTTCTGCCGTTTTTCAATTTTTTTTTTATTTCCAATGTTATTTTTCACGATTGAAACAAAAACTACGCGTCCTATCAAAAATTGCTTTAAAAAAATGTATAGATTTTTTGGTTAAACAAGTTTTGTCGATTAATTTTTTTTCACAGCTTATGTCGTTTGTCAAAAAATTCAATTTTCTTATTTTTAATGTTATTTTTCACGATTAAAACAAAAACTACGTATCCTATCAAAAAACGACCAATAACAAATTTGTAGCTCTTTTTTGGGTAAACAACTTTTGCCAGAAATGAATAATTAATATATAGCGTCAATTTAATTATGAGCATTTAAGCCTGAAACAGCCTTGAGCGACCTTTAAATATATTTTTTTTCAATTCTGAAACAAATCAGATGTAATTTTCTAAGCAAAAAGGAATAATTTGCAGGGGTGCCAAGTCGAATTTGAAAAAAGCCAAAACAATCGCCCTTATGGATATGAATATTATATATAAATATAAATATAAATTGTAAGAACACTATTACCAATTCCGCTCAATCACTAACAACGAGCCAGCGGTATTCTGCACGTGCTGCGTATTCATGAATGAACTCAATGTAAGAACTTGTCAGTCGGTTTCGCATCGATGTGCGTAATACACAGCTATTTTTAAAGTCCCAAGATAATCAAGAAAAATGGTACGAAGTGATAGCGACCTTATCGATGTCACAGTCACATGTGTAAAAGTTTACAGCCACGAGAGGTACATTTACTACCTAGAAATGACTATAATTTTCCTTTTATTATCGTTTGTGCGCGCATAATCAAAAGAATTACGAAACTCGCGTTCAATGATCTTCGTTTATTTTTAGAACCCGATAAATTGCGGATGACATCAAACCACAAGTGTTGTAGATTTTTGTTCTATTTGATTTTTCAAATTTTTCAAAATTATGCTTTTTAAAATTATTATGAAATAATAATCACTCACTATGTCAAAGACTCTTCACAAATTATTATTAGGCTAGTAATAAGCTTATTATACTACTTCTAATGAATAAAAAATAGATGAAAATAATAATTTTTCAACATACATCAAATTTGGATACATGTATGTATAGAGCTGTCACCTTTGGGTCGCTCCGTGCCCTCATCACACATCAGGGTTTCGCCAGCCTGTTTTGATTTCACCGTTGTTTCCTTTTACTACACTTTAATTTTTTTATCAAATGTACGTCGCTATGCATTTTTTCAAAAAGAATAATTAAACAATTATTTAAATACAACGTCTTTAATGAATTTGTATTTTTATTACATTGGAAAAAAAATCTCACTCTAGAAATAATTTCTAATGAGAACAGAAAATTAAGTACTCTTATTAATTTATTTCAAAATGAAAAATTGTGTTGAAAAATAATTTTTTTTAATGAAATTTTTATACAAGGAACTAAATAAAACGCTTTTTTTATCAAATGTACTTCCCATATTTTTCAAAAACAATTTCTAGATTATAATATTTGTTGAAAAATTCGTATTCTTACTTCAGTGTGAATGTTTCGATCAAATGTTTGTCGTTATAAATATATTTTTAAAAAATATTTAAATAATTATTCAAATAATATTGTTTGATAATTTCATATTTTTATTACAGTGTAATTTTGAGAGAAGAAATATTCAACTCTCACAGATATAATTTCTAATTATAACAGAAAATTCATTACATTTTAATTTTAATTGAAAAAAATGAAAAAAAAAATGTTTAAAAATATTTCTTTCATACAAAAGAAATTGTTTCAAGAGTATTTTTTCAAACGAAGGGATTGTTTAAAAAATTTGTTTAATCAAATCTGCGTAATTAAAAATTATTTTTTAACAGAGTTCTTTATCTACAATGTTTTCTGACAAAATGGAAATTTTTTTACTGCCGTATAATTGTTTTCATCAAATGTATTTGGCTATACATTTTTAAATAAAAAAGTTTTTTCATGAAAGAAAAAAATCCAAATCATAATTTCAGGAGAAAAATAATTTGTAATACAAAATAAAAATTTCGAATAACTCTTTATTTTCAAGGTTGAATGAATATAATTTCTCTGGGATTCTTGAGAAAATTAAGAAAGGTTATTGAAGATTTTAGATATGACAAAAAACTACGCAGAATATGTTTATTCTCTTCAAAACTTCTAAAATTCCTGAATATCAATTAAACTTGCTCGAATTACTCTGAAAAATTTGAAAAATCTTTTACAATAGAAAAAATTGCCCTAAAATCTCCCAGAGTTTGTTTTCAATTTTGGAAATCTTTTGAAGTGGTCTAAAATCTTTTCAAGTAATCTTCAACCATTTTTTTTTTTAAACAAAAAATCAATTTATTCAGAAAAAAAGATCTTCTTTCACTCCGCTGATCAGTTGATCTGGTGTTCGTATCCCAGCGGAGTGAAAGGAGAAGATCTTTTTCTCTGAATAAATTGAATTTAATAAATTCCTATTTAAAATCAATTTATATTTTGCCAGGAATCTTAGGAACATTTTTTTATTGTTTGAAACCTTTCAAAGTCCTTAAACAGCTTTACAAATTTATTTCGAAATCTTCAGAAATCTACATTTTGATTAAAAATTCTCAAAAGCTTTTGAAATTGGGAATTCTTTTTGAAATTTTATTGAAATTTCTAAATATTTTCCAAAATGATTCGAATTTTTTCTAACATAAAAAAAATCTTTCAAAATCAAATAAAGTTGCCCTAGAAACTTCCAGATTTTTTTTGAAAATTCAAGGAGCATTTTGAAATGTTTTAAAATCTTTTTCAATTTCAATTTTAATAGCAATATTTATGAATATTTTCAAAACTTCTAAATATCTCTGAAACTTACTCGAATTCTTCCTAAAGTTTTATTATCTTGCTAAATTGAAAAATTTTACTTAAAAATATTTTTAATTCTTGTCAAAAATTTTAGGAAATCATTTGAAATTTGTTGAATCTTTTCAATTTTCTCTTGAAGTTCATTTTTCGAAATAAAAAATTGTTTGAAATTCCCTAAGGAATCTTAAAAATTTGTTTATTGTGTTGAAACCTTTCAAAATTCTGAAGAAGCTTCTTTGTCGAAATTTCGAGTAAGTCATGTATTAAAAATTTTTAGCGATGAATATTACCTCTCAATTTCAACTTCATCATAGAATCACAACTCGAAGGGTATGATTACATAAAAAAATGTTTTAAACATTAATAACTGGACACCTTGCTGAAAAATTTCCTACATTGTACAATAAGAGATATTTAAAATTGTAGAAATGAAAATTTTAAAACTTTCAAAAGTCAAATTTTCGACATAAAAAACTCCACAGAGTCCTCTGAATATATTTTTTAAATCTGTCAAAAATAGGGGATTATTTTATGTTCAGAAAAAAAGATGTTCAACTTAGGGGAAATCAATAATTTTATTCATGGCGAAAAATGTTTCAACAACAACAAAATGCCTCATTTGAAGTTTATAATTTTCGCACAATGAGGTTTTCTGAACGAATTTTGATAAAATACACCAAATTTGTCATTTAAATTTATATCCTTTTGATCAAGAGTTTATTTTTTTGGAAAAAACATAAACAACTTTATCCAATTTTCATGACAAACCCTTTATAAGATCCGATTTCCAGAAAATTTGGTAAAATAATGTTAATCAAAGAAAAGAAGTGTTCCAAACAAAAGTTATAGATTTTGGACTGACTAATTTAAAAAAATTGAAAAAATTAATATTCAACATATTTCTGAATTTTTCTCGTAAGATTTTTTTTTCAAAATACAAGAAAAACAGGCTCAAACGCAGTTTTAAAGAACTTTACGCACAACAAAATTTTATGCAACATTTTTTATTAAAAAAAATAAATAAATTATTTCAAAAATATTGACTTTAAATAACTAGTGGGTCGAAATTTGCTCGAAAAGTTTCAATAAATGTCTCGAATTAAAGTTTCTTTAAAAAAAGAAAAAGTATTGAACTGTCTTTCTCGGGTTGGAGGTTATTTCCCGCGATTTTTATTTATTATCAGCACTGTTGCTGTTTGGATTTTTTTATCGTGAAAGGATTCGTAATCCGTGGAAAGCGGCACGTAGGCAAATGGATTTTGCACAAATTTCCATGTCTGAAAATAGGGTTTACTTATTTCACATTCGATTGTGTGGTAATCTCATACCGTGAATTAAAATAGATTAACTTGTACATATCAAAATTGTGTATCAAAACATGAGGAAAGAAATTATCAGAAATTTGCCCACAATAATTTAATGTCTAGTTTGTTGGAATTTAAAAGATTTTATGGCATGAGAATAGTGATGATAAAAATAATAATAATAATAATTTAACTCTGTTATTAGGCAACTAATTAGAGACAATGAAATCTATTGTACAATAGCTTATATCTTTACTAGTCTTTTTATATTTTTTCTGTGAATTATGTTGTCCTACTAGCAAAAATTGTTATGCTATCTTGAATTGAAGTTAGAAAGAACCAGTGTGTGACAGTGGGGCCACGCGACAGAAGTTGAACTTTGATGGATTAATTTTGAAGTTTTTCGCGAGGAATCATCACAAATTTTGAGGAGATCGCATAGTAAGAGAGTGCAGAGAGACAGAGAGAGAGAGAGAGAGAGAGAGAGAGAGCACATACTAGCTTTACTTAGTCTGGCAGTAGTGGGGATATTGAAGTGGAGCCTGTAGAGCAATTGCGAATCGCCACACAGAAGGGAGACGTGAATAGAGAGAAAAGGTATAGACTATAGAAGGTATACTTGTAAGAGAGAGACAGAGATTTTTCCCTGAGCAAATTTAACATTTTTCCCGACTAGTAATATTCAAAAACTAGCATTTTAATCTTGAGTAAAACAATTTTAGATTGAAATTAACAAATTTTGAGTTTATTCATTCAATTGAAAAATATGACTTTTCTATTCTAAAGGATACATTTTCAATTAAAACTAATGAATTTCCAAAAGAATAGTCGAATTTTTTACCAGAAAAGATTAGTTTTTAACAAAATAAATCAATTTTTGACAGAATAGTTGAATTTTCAAACTTCAAATATGTATTCTCAATTTAATGGTGGAATTTCCCACAAAAAAGCTTAAACTTTAACTAAAGCCAGTTACATTTGCAAGCAAATAACTGAATTGTCAGAAGAGAGTTGAATTTGCAATAAAAAAACAGCGGAATTTTTGAACAAAAAAGATGACTTATTAACAAAAAAATGAAATTTTCGATAAATAATTAAATTTTATAGAAAAAAACCGTTGAATTTTCAAACAGAAAATATTAAACTTTAACCAAGTTCCATTTTCAACAAAATATTTGAATTTATAACAAAAAATTAATTTGCAGGCAAACAGTTGCATTTGCAACCGATTAGTTGAACATTGAAACAAAAAAAACGATTTATTTAGAAAAAAAAGTTGAACAAAAATTTTTTTTTGAAGAAAACAGTTCAATTTCCAACAAGGTAATCAAATTTGCAACAGAATAGTCAAGTTTGCAACCTAGAAAGATGAATTTTAGATAAGAAATGTAATAGTTGAAATCTAAAAAAATGAATTTTCTACAAAAAGAGATCAATTGTAAAACCAAAAACTCAAATTCTATTCAAGAAAGACGAATTTCCGAAAAAATACATAAAATTTCAAAAAAGTGATTAAATTTTCAATGAAAAAAGATACATTTTGAACAAAAAATAGAAAAGTTGAATCTTCAGCAAAAAAATTAATGCGCAACGAAAAAAAAATATTTTCAACAAAATAGTCAAATTTTCAACCAGAAGAGATGATTTTTTAAATAAAATTATGAATTTCCCAACTAAAGTAATAATTTGTAGCAACTAAAATATTTTTTATTCAAGAAGAAAGAAAAATTTAATCCAAATCGTTGAACTTTTAAGCCAAACGACAAAAATTTCTGTGAAAAAGTGAAATTATCAACCTATTTTTAGCCCCAAAAAATCCAACAAGAAAGATTAATTTTCTACAAAAAAAAAGGCGAATTTTCGCTAAAAGAGATCAATTTTTAACCAAAAATGAAAAACTTACATGGTCAGTTGAAAAATTAATTTCCAACCAAGAAATAATAATTTAAAAAAAAATTGAATTTTAAACCAAAGAGATGAATCCACAACCAAAAAAAAAAAAAAAAGAATTTTAACAGAGTGTTTTTTGTTTTACCCAAGTAGTTGAATTTTCAATTTAAAAATATCAGACTTCAACAAAATAGTTCAATTTTCAACTAAGGATATGATATTTCAACTAAAATATTGAATCTTCAATCGGAATATTTCAATCTTTAGTCAAAATAACAATTTTAAAAAAATAATAATTTCAAGCCAAAAGACGTATTTTCTGTAAAATAGTTCAATTTTTAATAGACAGAGTTAATTTTCAAGAAAACAGCTTAATTTTGAACAAAAAAATAGGAAATTTCAAACCATTAAGATTAGTTTTCTACCTAAAAATACGAGTTTTTAAATAAAAAAGATCAATCATCAACAAAAGAGATGAACCTTCAAACGAAAAACAATTCTTTATTAAAATAGTTGAATTTTGATCCAAAGAGATGAATTTCAACTACAGTAATGAATCTTCAACAAAAAAATATTTTGTTATCAAAATAGTTCAACCTTCAACCAAGTTCAATTTTCAATCAAAAAAGGTTGATTTTCCACGAAAGAGTTGAACTTTTAACAAACAAAAAATACTTTTTCATACAATTTTTTGAACTTTCTACAAAAGAGATTAATTTTCAACAAAATTCTTGTATTTTCCACCAAAATTATAAATTTTTAACCGAGAAAATTAATTTTCTCTAAATACGGTTAACTGTTAACCAAATAATTGAATTTTCAACCAAAAACATAATTTTTCAACCGAGAATATTAATTTTGAATCAAACCGTTGCATTTATATCCAAAAAGGATGAAATTTACTTCTGAACAAAATTGTTGAGGTATCAACCAAACAATAAAACCCTTAACTAAAAATATAATCGCCAAGAGAAAGAAACTAAAAAAAAAAGAATAAAAATAGAAATACGAGGCAAATAAATTACTAACAAGAATATTATATCATAGCCGCTGTGAAACTTCATTTTGAAAATGTTCTAATTTTCCACTGAAAATTTTATTTTCCCTGGCCATTGATATTGAAAGACTAGGAACCAATCTTATAACATTTAAAAAATAGAATCTTTTATAAACGGAATAAAACAATTTCAAAATCTAGAAATTCCTTGACTTTTGGAAAATCCCTGACTTTTCCCTGACTTTTCATGACAAATAAAATCCCCTGACTTTTCCCTGATTTCCAGGTTATCCCTCGCCTGCGGATACCCTGTAAAAAGTAGTATTATATATCAATAACGTATTGAATGTAAATATTGTGGTACTCACCAGTTTTGCCATGTCCACAACGTTCATCCAATCAGCATAAATATTTTGATATAATAGAAAATATTTTTAAGCAAAGTTTTTAATTTAGCGACTTCTGTTTGAAAAATACACGCATATTTGAATACTCGCCTTATCCAGCCGAAGACTTTCATACCTGGAAGTGACGTTGGAAAACACCTTTTATTTAAAAACACATGAGTCACAAAAAAATATGAAATATGAATGGAATTTTACAATATCTTCTCAGCATTGATTCAAATGAATTGAAATACTGACAGGTTATAGAGTAATTCATACAACTTTCGTTCTAAGCTTGGAAAAGGAGTCTGTAATTTTGTTAACAACTTTTAATTGGTGCTGCAATTTCCTGTAGAGTAAATCAACTATGTAAGGATTTGTGGAAACCAAAGTGGTAATTTTAATTACAGTTGTCGCTCATTAGATCGACGAGAATGTCAACCATCATTTCCTAATTATCATTGCTGTTAATTTTACAAATTTTGCAATAGTGAACGAAATTGGAAGTTTACATTGATAGCTCTTTTGATTCTGTTTTTCTCTCTATTTATATGGGGCTGAAGTTTCAGATAAAAAAAGATGACTCTATCAAAACAGTTAAATTTTCAATCTGCAAAAATTGTCAGCCCAAAAAATTAATTTTGAACTTTAGATTTGAAAGACTATAACCCAAGACATGTGAAAAAAAAATCAAAAATAAACTTTCGATGTCCGGAAAAATCAAATTTGACCAAAATTGCCCACGTACCCGTAAGATCTTAAGACTTACAGGACTTAGGCGGTCAATTTTGGTAGAAAATAAAAAATAATCTACCGCTTTTGAACTTTAGATTTGGAAAGAAAATTATCCGAAGGATGTAAAAGAGACTTCAAAATTAAACTTTCGATGTGCGGAGAAGTGTCAAATTTGACAAAACCTGACCACGTACCAATACGACCTGAAAAATTGTACGGTGGCAATCAACTTTCATAGAAAATTAAGTGTACCGTTTTTTGACTTCATATTTCATAGCGTATGGTCCAAGAAAAAACCTAAAATTAAGTTTTTGTAGTCCGGAAAAGTGTCAAATTTGACAAAAACCGTCCGTGTAGACCAATGTACATATACGGTTAATTGTACTACCAAATCAAAAAAGTGAACTGTTTTCGGAATTTCGATTTAAAAAAAATATAACCCAAGGGATGTAAGAGAAAATATAAAATTGAACTTTGAATGTCCGGAAAGGTTCAAAAATTTTCAAAAACTGCCCATCAACCAATGCGACCTTAAAACTTAGAGTACTTAGATGGTCAATTTGTTAACTCCAGATTTGATAATATATTGCCTAAGGGTTGCAAAAGAAAACTGGAAAGTAAATTTTCGATTTCCGGAAAAGTGTCAAATTTGACCAAAACTGTCCGCGTATACGCTTCCATGCACATTGACGGTCAATTTTAATACTAAATCAAAAAAGTGTACCATTCCTCGACTTTAGATTTGAAAACATATTACCCAAGAAATTTGGAAGAAAACCTCGAATTAAATTTTCGATATCCGGAAAAGTGTCAAATTTTACCAAGGCTGCCCACGTACCAACACGACCTTAAATGTTGAGTACCTAGACGGTCAATTTTGATATAGAATCAAAAAAGGGTACTCTTTTTTGACTTCAAATTGATAACATAAGGCCCAAGAAATTGTAAAAAAGCCTAAAATTAAATTATCCGAAAGTGTCCAATTTGACTGAAAGTGTACTCATAAACGCTTCCATAAACAGTCAATTTCAATACTAAATCGAAAAAGTGTACCGATTTTGGACTTTAGATTTAATAACATATTACCCAAGAAATTTTATGAAATTAACTTGAAATTGAATTTTCGATTGGCAATATGTTAATGTATGAAGTCCAAAAACAGTACACCTTTTTTATTGTTTATTAAATGGACCGTATATGTACGGGGCAACATTTACATGAAAAATTTTGGTCAAATTTTACACTTTCCCGGACATCGTCAATTTTAGTTGAGGTTTTCTTTTACATCCGTTTATTATGTAATTTTCAATCTAAAGTCCAAAAATGGTACACTTTATTTACTTTATATCAAAATTAAACGTTTAAGTACTCTAAGTTATAAAAACGTGTGGGTCTTTTATATCCCTTGGGTTATATGTTTTCAAATCTGAAAAAACTGCACCATTTTTTTCTTTTATATTAAAATTGACCGTCTATGTGAACGGACAATTTTGGTCAAATTTCACACTTTTCACGACATCGAAAATTCAATTTGAGGTTTTCTTTTACAACTCTTGGGCAATATCTTTTTAAATCTAAAGTACAAAAATGGTACAATTTTTTATTTTATATCATAATTGACTGTAAGTTTTAAGTTCGTGTGGGTATAGATGGGCAGGTTTTTTCAAATTTTATACTTTTTCGGACATCGAAAATTCAATTATTTTCTTTTACATCCCTTGGGTAATATGTTTTCAGATCCAAAATTAAAAAACGGTATACTTCTTTGTTTTTGCATTAAAATGTACAGCCTACATGCGTGGGAGCATTTATACGCTCAGCTTTGGTCAAAATGGACAATTTTCCGGTAGTCAAAAATTACTTTTCAAATTTTCTTTTACACCTCTTGGATAATTTGTTTTGAAATCCGAATTCAAAGAGCGGGAAATTGGTTTTCTTGCGCCAGCATTATTTTTTATGGTACAATTAGCAAGACTAAATGTATGGAAATTGCTTTTTAATCAATAACCTCTATATTGTCATACAAATAAAAAATAAAAATTTGTTTCAGACGTCTGAAACTTTAGCCCAATTCTATTTTTTAAAGATATTTTTTAGACTCTAGAGTCAATCAATCGGGTTTTTCCTCGGATTCTTCTTACTCTCTATTGCTCACCAAAAATTCAATAGATTTAAATTTCCGTGAACAAGTATTGCCCAATAATTTTAATTCGTTACTGAATCATTGCACAATGATAAACGAATCGTGGCTAAAAAAGTGAAACTTGGTGAAACTGTCGCGTGGGTCAAACTGCGGAAAAGTTGTGGTAATCTCATTGCAGTGATGCGGTAAGAATAATGCTAAACAACAAAAATACTAGAAATTTCTGGTTTATTATTTGGACATTTGAGATAAAACAGGATCCGAATAAATTTTTCAGTACTAATAAAATTAAAATAATTGAGCTGAAGTCATTAGATATTCAAAAATTAGTTGTAAAGAAGACGTACCTTTTTCAGAAATTAGTACCTACTTTTATTTTCATTAAAGTATATTTATATGCAAATAGCAATTGACAATGTCAGCAACTGCTTAAATAGGCTCTAGTCTAGTCTAGTAGGTAGAATACAAAAATGTTATTCTAACCTTCAGTTTCGGAATTCTTTTCTTAAGTTTTATTTTATAGTTAAGAGATTTTTCTCTTGTTTTGAACTTTTCAAACGCTTCCGAAAACTTAACAATATTAGCAATAATTACATTTAAGGCTGTAAAAAATTTGTGAGAATTGATAAGTATTTCAGATCAACATAAAACATCTTTTTCCTATAGATGTTAATTAAAATGAGTGTAAAAATAAATATCTACGGCATTAAGAAATACGCTAATATTTTACAGTTATAATTGTTTGCATTTATTTGCAATATTTTGATATAAACCATTCACAATATTTTGTACGTAACAAAAAAATAGATTTCCTTCTCGAGGGTTTAAACATGAAAATGGAAATTTTATTATTATCACTCTTTCTAATAAAATTGACTGATAAAAGAATTACCAGAACAAAATCCTTATTGTATTGATTTTTTTCGCAACCTTAGTTTGTATATAATAAGCAGGATTCTAAGAGGATTTCGGGAACCTCAATTTTTTTTAATTTGATGAGATTGCAAAGAATTTTTCAGGCTTTATAAGGATTTTGAAGGATTTTATAGGATTTTAAAGGGTTTTGGGTATTTTTAATGATTCCAAGAGACTTCACGAAATTTTAAAGACTTTTTATGTGATTTCAACAGGTATAACAAATTTCACAATATTTCTGTAAATTTAGAAGAAAAAAAATTAAGGGGTTTCGCAGGATATCCTATAGGATATCATATAAGAAATTTCGAAGGATTTTAAAAAAATTTGAATAAGATTTTAAGAGATTACCAAGGATTTCAATAATTTTAGGGCATTTCAAAGGCTCTTGATAAGGTATTTTGATTAATTTCCCAGGATTCCATAGGACTTCAAAAATTTGAAGGAATTTCAAGCAATATCTTCAGATTACATGAAATTTCACAGGATTTTATCATATTCGAGTGGATTTCAAAGAATTCATTTACAAGAATTCAGAGATTTCGTAGGATTTCAAAGATTTTAAAGTATTTTCAAATATTTCAAGGTATTTTCTAGATTTGAATTTTTGTTAATGCTGTTACAATATTTGAAACGATTTCAAGGAACATTCAATAGATTTCAAATGTTTTAAATATTTTAAGGTTTTTTTATATGATTCTAAGGAATTTTTAATAGATTTAAATGAATTCACGGGATTCAAAAAGATTCTAGGGTATTTTTAAGGATTCATAGCAATTTTCAAGACCTTCGAAGAATTTCATGGGATTTCAAAGGGTTTCAAGGAATTCCAAATATTTTACGTTATTTAAAAAAAGTTGAGATTTTTGAAAGATTTGAAATTGTTCTAGAAATTCCAAAGATTTTTCAAGAATAATTTTAAGGGATTTTAAACGATTTCAAGAAATTCAAAATATTTTAGGACATTTTGAAAATTTTCCAGGGATTTCAAAGGATTTCAAATATTTTTAAAGATTCCACGGAATTTTCAAGAACATTAACAATTTTCAAGGTATTTCGAAAGATTTCAAGGAATTTTAAATATTTTCATTTTTTTAAAGATTTCCAGCAATTTTCAATAGATTCAAGTAAATTGAAGGGATTGAAAAAGATTCTAGGGTATTTTCAAGGATTCATAGCAATTTTCAAGACATGTAAAAAATTTGAAGGGATTTCCAAAGGTTTCAAGGAATTCCAAATATTTTACGTTATTTTAAAAAAGTTGAAAGAGTTTTGACAGATTTGAAATTGTTCTAAAGATTCCAAAGATTTTTCAAAAATAATTTCAAGGGATTTTAAAAGATTTCAAGAAATTCAAAATATTTTAGGAAATTTAAAAAATTTTCCAAGGATTTCAAATATTTTTAAAGATTCCACGGAATTTTCAAGAACATTGAAAATTTTCAAGGGATCTCAAAAGATTTCAAGGAATTTAAAATATTTTTTAAAAATATTCCTAGGAATTTTCAATAGATTCAAATAAATTTTAGGGATTTAAGGTGATTTTAGGTTATTTTTAAGGATTCCAAGGATATTTCAAGAACATAAAAATATTACACGGTACTTCACAATATTCTAAGGGATCTAAAATATATTAGGTTTTTTTTAAGATTCCAAGAAATTTTCAATAGATTTAAATAAATTGAAGGTATTTAGTTAAAAAATCAATCATTTGGTTAAAAATTACCTTTTTTTATGGATTTTTTTATTCAACTTTTCTGTAGAAAATTTGTCCCTTTTGGAAAATATTGATTACTTTTCAGTTAAAAATACAACGAATACCACTGGTAAAATATGAATCTTTTTTGGTTGAGCTGTCAACTATTTTATTGAAAATTTGTCTAGTTTTTATGAATTCAACCGTTGTTTATTAAAAATACAGCTTTTGTTCATAATTCATCTTTTTTTATTGAAAATTCAACTATTCGGTTGAAGATTAATTTTTATGTTGAAAATTTAGCTTGACATATCTGAAATTTTCAAACATATTTTTCAACGTTCTAAAGATTCTTAAAAAAATTATATTTACATATGTAATCTTACAAATAAATAATCAAGTGAACCTAAAAATAAATAGTTATTCGAAATTTTTATTCTGTTTGATTATGCCAGTATGAGAAAACAACCAACATGAAAAACACAACAATGTACACTATTACTAATAAAATGCATTTCACTATTTCAATCAGTGAAATTAATAAAACTGATTCATCTGTTAAACTCTTAGTACTGAATTAATTATTTAAATTCGTACTATTTCAAATTCAGAGAGCAGTAAAAATAAAGCAATCAAAATTTTAGATTAAAAATATGATCTTTCACTTCAAGAAGCGTGGAAGCCGAAGAGAAGGTAAAATCATAATCATGCTCATTAACTGGTGAAAATGAAAGTGACGCCTTAATTAGAATTCTCGTGTCTGCATCCTCATGCATTACAAGATTCGATGTAATAGTTTTTCTGGTCGTCCTCATTGTTTTTTAACATTTACTCTCTTGCAGAGGTAGGGTGAGAAAGTTTAGATTCTTAGATGTTGCGTATTCTGAAATTCTTTGATGTCTTTGTTTCCATCGTGTGTTATTAGATACACTGGAATCTGGATTTCCGTAAACTAGATTTGTGCTTTCCTAGTATTTATGTCCTCGGAAATTTGGAAATGAAGGGAGCCACGGGACCTAGAAAGGCGTTGCTCAGTCAAGCGTGACGAACTGCAGGAGGGCTGCACTCTCAGCGCGTTAGTAAAATCAGGTTGCGTCATGCGCCCAAATCCAACAGAAATGATGCATGAGATCCTGCCTGCTTACGTTCGAAGTCCCTGGATTTGTGTCAAACGCCACTGCGTGCCATGCCCGAAACCGCGCACCAATCCAGGTTCCAGTGCATTCTAAAATCACGTTTTTAAGAAAAGTCACTATGGTCACCCTTCTTGAGGGAAACACCACTTTAGTTACTTTATTCGATCTCACTATGGATTTAATCTAAAGAAATTTAATAATTTAATCGATAGTAATCTGTAGTATGAAAATGCTTTTCAATATCAGACTTTCCACTCTTTCTTCCTTTTCCCACTTTTTCACATTTTTAAAGAATTCTTTTTTCCATATTTTCAAGAAACTTCCTCTTTTTCTTGTTTTTTGCTTGAATGCGAATTGAATTAATAGAACCCCATCAAAAAATCAAACTATTTTTACTTTTTTGAATAAAAAAATGGCTCTTTTCCAGTTAAAAATTCAACTATTACATTAATTGTTCAAAATTATTTTGTCGTGTGTTGAAAATTCAACTACTTGGTTGAAAATTTTTCGAATTTGTTAAAACTTTATTTTACTAGTTCCGAATTCATCTCATTGGTAAAAATGCACCTGTTTGGTTGGCCATTAATAATCTGCTTGGATTGAGGATTCAACTATTTTGTTCAAATTAAATTTTTTTGGTAAAAAATTCATAATTTTATTTAGAAATTCATCTATTTGCTTAAAAAATAATGTTTTTTGTTGAAAATTCGTATTTTGTGGTAGAAAACTTAACTTCTTGGTTGAAAATTATTGTTTTTGGTTATAAATTCATTTTGTTTAAAAATGCAACTATTTGGTCAACAAATAATCATATATTTTAGGAGAGGATTCAGCTATTTAGTTGAAAGTTAATTCCTTTGGTAGAAAATTCATCATTTTACTTGGAAATGAATCTCATTGGTTCAAAATTAAACTATTTTGTGAAGAATTTGTGTTTTTTGCATACAATTAATTTTTTTGACTCAAAATTTAACTATGTCATTTTTAATTCAAAGTCTACCTTGTTTTCAGTAAAAATTTAACAATTTGGTATTAAAAAAATCGTCCTTTTCGATTAAAATTCATCTTCCTTCTTGAAAATTCAATTATTTGGTTGGAAATTTATCTTCTTGCTTGAAAATTAATGTTTTTGGTTGAAGAATCATCTATTTAATAGAAAGTTCGTCTCTTTTGATAGAAATTTAATCTTTTTTGGTTAAAAATGCAACTGTTTGGTTGACAATGAATAATCTGTTTTCACTGAGGAATCAAGCTTTTTGTTCAAAATTATTTGTTCTTATTGAGATGTTAATTATTACATTTTCCTTCAAAAGATCATATTTTTTATGTGAAAATTAATTTTTTCAACTGAAAATTTAAACATTTCATTGACGATTGAAAATTTAACTTTTTTGTAGAAACTTTAACAATTCGGTTAAAAATTCGTTTCTTTTTTAGTTGTAGAAATTTAATCCTATTGGTTCAAAATTCAACTATTTGGTCGAAAATTAATGTAGCTTGTTGAGAATTCGTCTTTTCTATAGAAAACGGATCTTCTTGGTTGGAAATTGTTCTTGTTAGAAAATTCATGTATTTTGTGGAAAATTCGTCTTTTTTGGTAGAAAATTGATCATCTTGATTGAAAATATTATAAAAAATATTAAAAGGAAATAAACTACTGAAATAGATATTTATTTTACATCCGAAAAAAAACACTGTATCTTAATTTGCAAAAAATACTGATACCTAATCTTCAAACGGATCAACGGAATTAATCAAGTCGACTAATTAAACTGTCTACCTCAAGCTAGCGACATTATACTGGTTTCACTAGCTGCATGAGTCACTATTATAATTTTTTTTTTTTGGTTTGCTAAGAAGTTTGCTTTCTCTGATAAGCATAACACTTCCGTTTACATACACTTTGCTATAAAAATTAAAATAATAAATTCCTCCGAGAAAAAATATAATCAAAGCTGCGAAAGACTAATGTACTTTGAAAAATTTGTAAATCAAAATGATGAACTTTTAACTAAGAACGTTAATTTTCTACTAAAAAAAACGAATTTTCAACAAAATAAGTACATTTTGAACCGAAGAGATGAGTTTTCAACTCAAGGGATAAATCTGCTTGCAAAAGATTAGTTTTTAACAAAGTAGTTCAACTTTCAACCAAGTACTTGAATTTTTAATTCAAAAGAGATGAATTGCCGACGAGAAATAAAATAATTGATATTCCAACCACGAAAGACGAATATTAAACAAAATAATTAGATTTTCAACAACAACAAAAAAACATTATATCTCTAGCAGGAGAGGTAAATTTTGAATAAAATAGGTTAATTTTTAACCAAAAATATTATTATTTCTCACCAAAAAAGACGAATTTACAACAAAATACATACATTTTTCAAGAAATATCTGAATTTTCAAGTAAAAACCATTAATTTCCAACCAATAATGGAATGCTAAAATTTTCTAGAAAAGAAGTTTCAGCCCGAAAAGAACGAATTGTCAACAAAACAATCAAATCTTCTACTAATGAATTGTCAAGCATGCAATTGAATTTTCAACAAAATAATGAAGTTTTTCACAAAATAGTTGAATTTTTAACTATATAGTTGAATTTTCTGACCACAAAGATGAATTGACAACCAAATAGATTATTTTTTGACGACAAGAAAATTAATTATCAGGAATTTTTTAGAAGACAGTAGAATTTTCAACAAAATAGTTGACTTTCAAATAAAAAAAAAATTTGATCCAAACAGTTGTAACATGCAAAATTTCTACCAAAAGAGGATAATTTTTAAAACGAAAAAGACAAATTTTTAACAAAAAAGTTAAATATTCTATCAGGAAATATTTTTTAGTCAACACAGAAAAAAAAACTAAATTGTTGAATTTTCAAAGAAGAAAGGCAAATTTCCTAGAAAACAGTTGATTTTTCAGCCCAAAAATATGATTTTTCAAGCAAAAAATTATTTTTTAAGTAAAAAGTTAATTTTCAACCAAAAAGTTTCTTTTCAACAAAATATATGAATTTGGAAGCTAAATTGTTGAATTTTACACTGAAAACAATCAATTTTATACCAAAAATAAAAGAATTAAGTTTTTAGTTAAAAAAATTGATTTTCAACGACAAAGGAAAAACGAATTTTTAACAAAATTTTCAACAATTAATCTTTAATTAATAAAATGAATTATTAAGAAAATAGTTCAAGTTTCAACCATAAGCAGTTGAATACATTTTAAACCAAATTCTTGAATTTTCCACAAAAAACCATCAATTTTTAATCAATAGTAGAATAGTGAAATTTGCAGTTGAAGAAAAAATAATATTCTGCCAAAAAAAGAAAGAATTTTCAACAAAACAGTTAAACCTCCTAGTAATAACTTAGCAAACAAGTAGTTGCATTTTCATCGGAAGAATTAAATTTTTGATGAAATAGTTGAATTTGTGATCTAAAAAGGTAAATTTTCAACAAAATAGTTGAATTTTCAACAACAACTGAATTTACTGCCAACCAAACTTTTACAACAAATATTACCTGTTACCAACCTACTACTGCAATTAAATACTTTAAAAGAAAAAAAAATATATATATATATATATATATATATATATATATATTTAAATTAAATTGATGAATCTTTAGCCTATGATGGAACAGTTGAAAACTTAGTTGAAAAAATAATTTTCAATAAATAAAACGAATTTTCTATTGAAAATTAAATCTTCAACCAATAACTTATTATCCAATTAGTTGAATTTTTTACCAAAAGAGATGAATTTTCGAATGAAAACGATCAATTTCTAACCAAAGATAGAATAGTTAAATTTTCAGTTAAGAAAATTAATTTTCAACCCAAAAAAGCAAGAAAATTTCAACAAAATAGTTAAATCTTCAACGAAATACTAATTTTCAGCAATACGAGATGAATTCTGATTTAAAATATAATAGTAGACTTTTCAAAGAAATCAAATTGGCTTACAATAAAAAATGGTTTGATTTTCGTATAGGGCACTTCCGAAGCAGTTGGCATCAAAGCATAAAAATTACAAAAAGGAGTTTTTCAAAACCAAGGGAACAAAAGGGAATCTTCCTTTCTCTTAAAATCAACCAGTGAAATCTCACGGCTTTCGAGTGACATCTCACTGGTTGAAACAGCCAGAAGTGTGTCACTGACAATCAGTGAGATTTTACTGGTCCACTCAGTGAAATTCCCTCACTGGCCTAATCAGTGATGTTCACTGGTTTCTCAGTACCAGTAGTCATCTGGTCGTACGCGCTGTCGCCCGTCAGCTGGTTAGGTATGACACTTATCATTCTTAACTGTTGTGATAAATGTTGCTAAATTATCTCTTGAAAATCGCTCTTTTCTCTCACAACAATAAATGAGCACCGGGCTGCAATATAATCGGATATAGTATGTTGCGCGTGATTGTGGGAAGGCCCCTCGTTATGTCAACGTGTCGCGTCGCTCAAAGTCAAACCCAAGTGACCAGGGGCTTTCCCACTTTCAAGCGAAAGATATTATAGCCCTTGCTTATGCCAGCCCGGCCCAAATATATTTATAACACAAACTCAAGTACATAATAAAGTTCGTTCTCACTCGAGAAATGCAAAGACCCGACCGGCGACGCTCGCGTACCAGAGACTGGAGGTTCATGTCTTGGCCGCATGGAGCGCGACATCACTAGTTGAATCTATCATTTGCCGTCACTGGTATATTCAGTAACACTATTTCAGTTGAGTCACTTACTGGTTCACACAGTCAAAGTAGGCAAATCACTGCTTCACCAGTGATAATTCAAAATACTGATTCCACCAGCGACAATTTCACTGGTTCAGTTTAAGAGAGCTCCTGGCAGCGTGACGTAATTGTAGAACGGCCCATGATTGAATGTCGTTGTTGTAGAGAGTACAACATGTTAATTTACGGAAAGAGTCGATAATAAAGATAAAGAATGATTTGGATTCAAAAGTTATATCTCGTAATACCTTCCAATTGTAGGTCTAGGTTGGATATTTCTGAGTAGCGCCTACGAGTCGAGATTGGAAAGGAAAGATTGAAAAGTCAAAAGTAAGTGCGTACAAGATTTCAAGTCACGTAAACCTTTTCGAGATGCACTGAATAATGGAGAACTGAAGAGAGTCTGCATTGGCAGTTTTCGGGTTTTTTACAAATCCCTAACCAGGAAAGAGCGGCCTGAGAATAAGTAAAGAGATGAATTCTGGAAAATGTTACGAAGGTCTGAACCGTCCAGGTGGAAAAAATATGCATAATTTATTGATAGTTAATGTATAAAGTGCCAATGGTATATTATTAATAACAGTTTATAACAATTTATAACAGCTAATAACCATGCGGCCTGTTGACAATCATTGTTATTACAAGCAGGGTTGGTACAAAATATCAATTACAAAAGTCACTGACTTTTCCCTGACCAGTTTTTATTTTCTCTGTTATGATTTTTTTTTTCAGATATGAAAACAAACTTTCACCTAGAAGATCAATCATGTTAATGCAAAAAAAATGTTTGCGAATTCTCTGAAAAACAGTTAATTTTCAAGCAAAATGTTAATTTACAACCAAAAAGTTAATTTTCAACGAAAAAGCTAATTTTCAAACAAAAGGTTAATTTTCAACAAAAAATTGAATTTTTAAGCCAAATAGTTGAATTTTACACTAAAAACGATCACTTTACAGCCAAAAATAGAACAGTGAAATCTGCAGTTGAAAAAATTGATTTTTAAATCAAAAAACAAATTTTTCGCAAAATACATACATTTCTAACCAAATTGTTAAAATATTCAACAAAAAACCATCAATTTTCAACCAATAATGAAACAATTAAATTCTCAGTAAAAGAATGATTCTCAACTAGTTCAACCCTGAACATTTCTACAAAAAAAAACAATTGAATTTTTTATCCAAAAACACGAATTTATGATAAAACAGGCGATGTTTCAACAAAAAAGTTGAATTTATGTCTGAAAAAAATATGATTTTGAACAAAATAGTTGAATTTTCAATGAAATAATTAAATCTTTAATAAAATATTTGAGTTTTCAACTGAGAAAGATGAATTTTTAACTACAATCATGAATCTTTAGGAACAAATAATAAATTTGGAAGAAATAAATTGTCAACCAAGAAAATTTAAGTTTTAACAAAATAGTTAAATTTTCCACCAAACGGATGAATTTTCAAACTGAAAAGATCAATTTTCGAACTAAAATGAAACAGTTAAATTTGCATTTCAAGAAATTGATTATTAACGAAAAAAAATTATAACAAAATGAATAAAGTTTTAACCAAAGAGATGAAGTTTCAACTGAAATGATGAATCTTCAACAACAAAATTAATTTTAAACAAGGAAGTCATTTTGCAACCAAGTAGTCGAATTTTCAACAACAGAATACGAATTCTCAAAGAAACATGTCAAAGTTGTATTTACAACCATGAACTTCTCCACATAAAAAAACTGAATTTTCAAACCACAAGTAAAAATTTGTTACCCAAAAAGACGAATTTTCAACATAAAAGTTAAATTTCCGGCCCGAAAAAGTTGACTTTTAAAGAAATAGTGGAATTATCAACAAAGAATTAAATTTTTAAGAAAATTGTTGAATTTTCAATCAAATCGTCAAATCTTCAACCTAAAAATAAGAATTTTTGGCAAAAAAAACTAACTTACAACAATATAGTTGAATTTTGCATTTAAGAGATAAATTTTTAACTAAAATAATGAATTCTCAAGAAACAAAATCCATTTTTGACAAAGTAGTTCAACTTTTAGCCCAGAAGTGGAATTTTCAACCAAATAGTTGAATTTTCAGATAAAAAGGATAATTTGTTAACCAAAAATAGAATAGGTAAATTTCCAGTTTAAAAAATGAACTTCCAACCAAGAAAAATAAATTTATAACATAATAGTTGAATTTTGAACCAAAGAGATGAAGTTTGATCTAAAATAATTAATCTTAAAACAAAAAGAATTTTTAATGAAGAATTTCATTTTTCAACCAAGTAATTGAGTTTTCAATAAAAAAGACTAATTCTCAATGGAACATGTAAAAGTTGATATTTCAATCAGGAAAGACTGTAATTTTAAATCCTCTACCAAAACGAAATAATTTTTCACCAAATAGTTGCATTTTTAACCAAAAAAGACAAAATTTCTATCGAGCGAGATGAATTTTTAAGCCAAATAGAAGAATTTTCAACAAAAGAGTTGAAATTTCAACCAAAAAAGAATTTTAATAAAAAAAAAAAGATGTCAACTAAATTGTTCAAATTACAGCCCAAAAAGGAGAATTCTCTACAAAAAAAATCGTTGAATTGTCAATCTGAGAATATCAGTTTCCAACAAAAAAATTAATTTCAAACCATCTAGTTGAATTGACCAAAAACGATAAATTTCCAATGAAAAATGTTATAGTTGAGTGTTCAGTTTGAAAAAGTATTTTCAACCAAGAAATACCAAATTTTTAACAAAATAGTTAAATCTTTAACCATAACAACGAATTTGTATCAAAGCAGTTTAACTTTTGACCAGAAAAGATTACTTTAGCAGAATAATCTTCAAGAAAATAATAGAATTTTTAATAAATAAATTAAATGTATGCAGTCTGGACTACAGTCATTTTTAAATTTCCTGACTCTCCCTAACTTTTTAGAATTCCCTGACCTGTAGCTACCCTGAAAATCAACAATTTTGTTGTTGTCTTTCCTAATGATCATAACACACTCAATCTAAAGGTATCAATTTGAATTGCAATAAAATGATCCAAGAATGTAACAGTTCTTTGTATCTTTATATTGATTCGGATTTTCGTATTAATTGAATACCGTTGTAGCAAAAATGATAGCTTTATTATCACTGTGAAGATGTGTAGCTCATACATCTTGATCTTGTGCCAAAAAATGATGATAATTGATAACCATAGCCTCGAAGAAATGCTCATGATTGACAGAAGGTTTTTCTTTTGGAACATACGTTTATATAACATGGAGTCTCAATATGATTCAGGTTAGATACTGTTTTCAAAGAATGCTGATGAGATAGAACCATCCTGAAAAATTGTTAACCTTGTCTTGGAGTTCAACAGTTTCAAAATGCATTCTTCTCGAGGGGTTAACCAAATAACCACTGATGAATTCAGGTGTACACCTGCTTCTGAAGTCTTTTATTTCTTTATATTGATAATTATTTTAATATCAACTGAGTATTGTTATAGAAAAAACGATACCATCAGAATTACTGGTGAAGATATATAGCTCTTTGATACATCTACATCTCGTGACAGAAATTCATGATAATTAATAGCTATAGCCTTAAAGCAATGCTCATGACTGACAGAAGGTTTTTCTTCGAGAACATACGTTTGCATAACCTGGAGTCTCAAACATGGGTCAGTTTGGATATTGTTTCCAAAGAATGTTGATGAGTTAGAACCATCCTAATCCAAAGTTTAAACCTAGTGTTGAGGTTCAACAGCTTTTATAGATGTATTGATCTCGAAGGGTCAAACACTGTTAAATTCAGGGGTACACCAGCTTATGAAATCTTTTGAATTCCTTTGAATTCCTTTGAAGTCTTTCAAACTGTTTTAAAGTGCAGAAGAGGCTAGAGAACCGCTGCAACGGGTAAACAGAAAACTGAAGATTTGTGCATGTATCTAGAAGTTATATCAGCACGTTCACCATGATCGCCTAGTTACAGATCAGCTAGGATAGACGGATCGTAATAAGGTAGGATGGAATAGGAGCGGACCTCTCGGGATAGCCAAGCAAGTACAGTGTCTATAGAGTATAGTGGTCCGGTCGGTCCGGCTTTCTCGAGAGGTGCACCTTGGCACACTTACGGGCAACCCCACGCCAAACCACACGCAGATCAACTCGCTCCACTCACACACACATGCCTACAAAAAATACACACGGAGCATCAAATACATACATACAGGAATAGGATACATAAAAAGTCACACGAATACGGGCACATAACTGCATATACAAATAGACGTCACAAGCTGACTTTTGAGCTCGCTTTTGAGTCTTTGCTTGTTCACATCTCACCAGCTTGTGTGTGTTGTAAGTATGTGAAAGAGAGAGTGGAACACACAAACACACACACTTGCCTGAAGAGGTGTATTATTGTATGTAGAGAAGTGTGCCCGCGTTCTCGGCACACAAATTCGAATCTTACACACTAATAGAATTCTCCTTCTCACTTTTTTTCTTTTCTTTTGCACTCGAGAGTCCGCTGGCTCTGAGAATTGACTGGTTACATAACGAGAGAAGCAACGTGCGTCCTCTCATGAACGCGCCTTGTTTTATGTTTCCTTGCCAACTCTTATGCTTTCATACCACCTTAAGGGTACCTACCTTTGGCCTCGCCTTTGGCGGGATTTAAAAGTATAGTTTTGAGAAAATTTCCGTGATTCAGATTTTTTTAATTTTTGTGGATCATTCAGAAGGATGGTACGAAGGTGGCCATAGGTCAGGGAAAACATGAAAATCAGAGAAAAGTCTGGGATTTTGAATGAAAAAAATCTTGCGAAAGTCACGGAATTTCTATGAGAGGCCCTTTAAATAGCTTTTATGGATTATAAATGAATTTTTTTTCTATTTTCAAATTGTCTTATGCCGGCTATTAAAGATTTTATGTTAAAACTGTTACACGATTGAGTGTTTATTTATTTGCGTTGTATTTCTATTTCTTTTTTGCAGTTGCTTCCTAATTATGATTATGTTTCCATTTAAAAATCGTATCATTTGGTTGAAAATTCAACCGTTTTGTTAAAAATTCGACTAAAATTTCTCTTAGTTCAAAATTCAGATATATATATTTTTTCAAATTATTGGTCCTCTTAGTTTAAAAACTCATCTGATTCATTAGAAATTTTACATTTTTTGGATATAAATGCAACTGTTTGTTTCGAAGTTGACTAACTTTGTTGAAAAATCATTTTTTTTATGATTCATCATTTGAGTTGGAATTCGCCTTTTTTTACAGAAAATGTAGTGAAATTTTCAACAAAAAAAGATTAATTTTCAACCTGCAAAGATAAATTTTCAACCAAGACAATTGATTTTATGCCAAAAGATAAATTTCAAAAAACATACATGCATTTTCAACAAAAAAGGGTAGATTTTTAACCCGGAGAATTAAAAACCCACCAAAAAAGGCGAATTATCAACTAAGTACAATGCATTTTCACCGTAAAAAGATAAGTTGAAAAAACATTGTTTTTCGAGGATTCGTCATTTTTGTTGAAAATTCATCTCTTGGGTAGAAGGTGAACTACGTTGTTAAAAATTAAATTTTTGGTTGAAAATTTAACTATTTTGTTGAAAATGCTTTTTTTATACAAAATTTATTTCATCGACGGAAAATGTAACTTTTCTGTTTTTGGTTGAAAATTGATCTTTTTTAGTTCAAATTTTGTATTTCTCGGTGGAAAAATAATCCTGTTGGATAGAAATTTCCTCTTTTTGGTTGAAAATTCAACTGTTTTACAAAAAAACTAGTCTTTCAGCTTGGAAGTTCAACAAATTAGACAAACTTTTTTTTTCCTCGACTGAAAAATCTTCATTTGTTGAAAATTCGTCTTCTTTAGTAGAAAATTAAGTTTCTTGGTTGAAAATTCGTTCCCTAATTCGTTTTCGAAAACATTCTACTTTTTAACTCGAAAAGTCAACTATTTGGTTAAAAAGGAACTGTTTTTGGTTGAAGCTTAATCTTTTTTGTTTGAAAATTCGACAATTCGGTTGAAAAGTCAACTATTTTTTTGAAGATTTAATTATTTTGTTGAAAATTTTAACATGTTGCTAGCATCACACCTTTCCTGCTTTGAAATTCAACTCTTTTGTTGACCATTCGTCAATCTGGATAGAAAATTTGACCTCTTGGGTTTAAAATTCATCATCTAAATAGTTCAAATATTTGGTTAAAAATGCAACTGTTATTGAATGAAGCTCAATCTTTCCTATTTTAAGAGTTCGACAATTTGATTTTCACCTTTTCCGGTTCAAATAAATGAATTTTTAATTTTGAAATTTTCGACTAAAATTGTTTATTCAGTTTATAACAGATTCTATGTCAAAATGTGTCGAGATTAAAATGTTGGTCTTCGAATAATAATGGTGTCGGAAAATGAAAAATTGTTCAGTGAAAAATCCAGGAAAAATCAGGGAATTTTGAAAATGAAGTTTTGCGGCCACCCTGGGTGGTACTCTTTCCTTGAAGGTGGCAATTAAATTCTACTTTGACTTTCTCACCTCAAATATTTTCTCCTATGGTATTCTCATCTCTTCAATTTGTTGTCTCGAGAGTGCCCCACCTTTGAAAGTATTGACTTCTTTAAACGATTCAACGTTACGTGTTCTTTTTTCTTTAATTCTAGGTCTTGTTTTCGTAGGAATGAGTGGTGTTTACCTCTTTGATGGGTTGCTTCAGGCGGAATGACTATGTGTTTGAGACGGAGGAATCAGAAATTAAAGGGTTTAGTGTTTCGCGTGATACCGTTTCTGCGTATTTTAGGTTTTTGCTACCTTTGTTCTGATCTGTCAGGAGAAATTAATGTTATTCTCGGTAGTTTTGAGTCATGGGAATAAAATTGTGTAGTTTCAAGGAAATTTGCTACAAAGGGTTTTAGTGTATGAGTGATTCTCTATATAAAGGCCATTTTTGATCGCAAAATTTTGTTTGCAAAAGTATTTTGAAGTATGTTTTGTTTTTTATCCAAACTATTCATTGGTGCTAGAGCAAGGAATGACATAGATAGATGAAGACTTCGGAATTCCTGATTTGTGGAAAATTTGCGACAACGGCAGCAGACCTGCCCATTCATCGCAGCTTATTCAGCAATTTCTGGTAACACACGGCCTTGCCAAATTTCGACAGCTGCCATACAGTCCTGACCGACCTCCGTGTGATTTCTGGCTGTTTCCAAAATTGAAGTATCCTCTAAAAGGATAACGATTTCAAAACGTAGAGGAAATGAAAAAAATGCGGCGAAACAGCTGTTAGCCATTCCGAAAGGTGACTTTAAGGAGTGCTACCGTAAGTGGAAGGATCGCTAGAAGAAGGTTGTGGCTTCCAAATGGGAGTATTTTAAAGAGGATATCATCGCCATTAGCCAGAATTTAGTAAGAAAACAGGATAATGTCATCAATAATGAAGGGTGGCCCCCTATTGGTGCAATTATCCTGGCCCCACAAATTCAAGTCATGGGTGTGGAACTGTATTGAAATTTATTGAAATCTACCGAAGAGTGTAAATCTTCAACATGTATGTTGTTAATAATTTACACGAGTAATGGTAATCTAATCTCGTTTTCTTAGAAGGAGAAATAGAAGAAAAGAAACCGAAGTTATTACCGCCGTTTTTCACTCGAGCGTGAGAATACCTGCGTAACTTCAATGTACACCACAGACCGTGATATGTCAGTGTGCAATCTAGTTCGGCAAAAAGTTCTGAGTTACAAGAGAAAAAGTTGATACTGCCGAGAGGCGGCTTCAGAATTGGATTTTTGCGGACAAATCAGTCTACAAGTCACAATTTCTATCCGATTTAGAAATTTGACAAAAAAAAAAAAATATAGTAAAAAGCTGAATAAATTTCCCAGTGAGACCTCGAGGCCAATTTTTGATTTTTTTTTTGGGGAAAAATACTACGTAAGCGACAAACATAGGAAAAATGTTATCAGAAAAAAACATCATTTCAACACGGATAATTGCTTTATGTTAACTGAAAATGAGGGAAAATCAATGAATTTGTATTGAGAGTATGTTAATAATCAATTTGATGAGTATCTTATTTGTTAAAAACAATTACACAATCTGCCATTTCAGCACGAGCAAATTTTTTGTTTACTATAATTAATTAAATTTATATGTCAGTGTCATCTGGTATCAAAACATTGCCAAAAATAAAAAATTATTACTGTTATAAGCGAATCATATAAACATATACTCAAATTTGATATTTTGTAGTAGAAAGAAAGCGTTTGTTGAAAATAATGCTGTGGCGGAAAAATTATACGTAGTCGGAAGTATTATATAAAATTTCTTACACTAAAAATTGTTTTTTTTTTATTTCAACCAAAAAAGATAAATTTTCTATCCAAAAGGATGAATTTTCAAGAAAACAGTTGTATTTTCGACCAAAATAATGAGTTTTTAATTTTAAAAAAGTCTAATTCTTAACGCAATAATTACATTTTCAATAAAATAATCGAATTTTTGGTCTGCAAAGAGAAATTTTCCACGAAATAGTTGAATTTTCAAACAAAAAAGATGAAACTTTAACCAAAAACAGTTGCATTTTCAACCTAATACATTTTTGATCAGACAGTTGAATTTTCAAAGGAGAAAAAATGAATTTTGAATAGAACAGGACGAATCTTTTGTTCAAATATACGAATGTTGAATAAAACAATTCAATTTTCCCACGAAAATATGAATTCTTAATAGAATGGTTGAATTTTAAACAAAATAGTTAATTTATTAACAAAATACATGAATTTTCAAAGAAATAGTTGCATTTTCAACCAAAAAAGATTTGAAAAATAATAATTTTACATGAAATAGTAAAATTCCCAACCAAAGAAATGAATTGTCAAATAACGTGAAGAATATCCAACTAAGAAAATGAATTTTTAACAAAGTTGTTCAACTTTTAAACCAAAGAAAAACAAATTTTCTACCAAAAAGAGTTGAATTTTCTTCCAAAATGATGAATCTTCAGTGAAAAAAATGTATTTTTGACAAAAAACTTTTACCCCTGAAGTCGAATTTCTCAACCAAAACGACCATTTTTAACCAAAAAAGGAGATTTCAACCAAGAAGATTAGTTTTATACAAAACAAAAAAAGAATGATCCATGAGAAAAAGTAAAATTTCACCAAAAAACCAAAGAGAGATGAATTTTCCAATAAAATTATGAATCTTCCTAAAAAAAATTTGTTAAGAGAATGATTCAACCTTTAACCAAATAATTGAATTTTCATTCAGGAAAAATGATAAATTTTTAACAAATAATGTAATAGTAGATATTTTAGCCAAAAAATATTTTAATTTCAAATAAAAAATAGTTGAATTCGAGCAAAAAACATGATTTTAGAAACAAAGCAGTTGATTTTTTTACCCAAAAAAAAAACACAATTACTCTTTAACAAATTACTGAATTTGCAACGAAATAATGAAATTATAATCCTAAAACTATAATCGTCAGGAGGAAACAACTAGAAAAAAAATAAATAGAAATACAAGGCAAATGAATTACTAACAAGAGTATTATATCAGGGCCTCCACAAACTGCATTTTCAAAATTCCCTAATTTTTCCCTCAACCAATTTTTATTTTCCCTGACCATTAATATTCAAAGACCGGAATTTTAATCTTGAAAAATTTTCAATATCGAATCTTTTAAACGGAATTAAACAATTTCGAATTCAAGTTTTAAAATTTTAAATGTATTATTCTTGACAGTTATTTAAAATTTCTTGTATAGGAATTCCTTGACTTTTGCAACATTTTTCCCCAATCCCTGACTTTTCTTTAATTTTCCGTCTACAATAAAATTCCCTAACTTTTTCCTCATTTCTAGGTTTTCCTTGTCCACCCTGATAATTTTTGTTCTGTAAACAACATTTTTTTACGTTTCTTGCTTACGTAGGATTTTGCAATAACACAAAATCAAAAATCGGCTTCGAAGGATTATTGGGGAATTCATGCAGCTTTAATTTAAAATAAAACATGTGAATGAGATAAAAATTTTAACCTGTAGGACTGATTTATTTGACGAAAAAAATAAGAATAAAAAATCTGACTCAATAGTTCATTTGGGAATTTATCCAGCTTTAATTGAAAAAAAAACTTCTGAAACGGATGAAAATTGTAATCTATAGGACTGATTTATTTGCAAAAATCGAATTCTGAACCACTGTGCGTTTGCTCATTACATAGAATATTTCAAAAACGAAAAATAAAAAATCAGCCTCAAAGAATCATTGAAAAATTTGTATTCAGCTTTATTAAAAAAAAAAGTCAAAATCAGATACAAATTGTGACCTGCAGGACTGATTCATCCGCAAAAATGCAATTCTCAAGGTGTTACCTCCTTGCATAGAACTTTACAAAAATCAAAAATCGACACCGACAGTTCGCATTAGGGAATTTATTCAGCTTCGATTTAAAAACAACTTTCAAATCAGATAAAAATCGTGACCTGTAGGATTGATTCATCCGCAAAAATCCTATTCTGAAGCACTATGCGTTAGCTCTTTACATAGAACTTTACAAAAATAAAAAAAATAAAAAAATCGGCATCGACGGATCATTGGGAATTTCATCGAGCTTTGATTAGAATATGTCTGAATTGAATTAAAATTGTGAATTATAGGACTAATTTATCCTCAAAAATTAAATTCTGAAGCACTGTGCGTTTGCTCTATGCGTAGAATTTTCCAAGAACAAATAATCAAAAATCGACACCGACAGTTCGCATAAGGAAATTTATTCAGCTTTGATTTAAAAACGACTTTCAAATCAGATAAAAATCATGACCTGTAGGATTAATTCATTCGCAAAAATCCAATTCTGAAGCACTGTGCGTTTGTTCTTTACATCGAATTTTTAAAAACGAAAAAAAAAATCTGGCTCAAGAAATAACTGGGGAATTTATTCAGCTTTGATTTTTTTTAACTTCTGAATCAGACGAAAATTGTGGCCCGTAGGACTGATTTCTTCGCAAAAATCCAGGTCTGAACTACTGTGCGTTTGTTCTTTGCGAAAAAAATCGACCTTAATAGTTCACTGGGAAATTTATTGAGCTTCAATTTAAAAATGTCTAAATCGGATAGAAACTGTGACTTGTAGACTGATTTCTCCGCAAAAATCCAATTCTGAAACACTGTGGGCGGGCTCGTTTCACAGATAAACGATGCACACATGTTCAAACAACCTGTACTTTAAAAGTATAAGGTTATAGATAACAAGTGTATTAAATTATATAAGCCGTGATATGAGAAAATCTGCGTGAAATATTGTTTACACTTACACAGGGTTTTGATAAAGTGTAAACTCCCATTGAGTAAGTGTTGTTTCATTCATACTTATTATGCAGTTTATGTAATACTTGATCATTGTGTAGAGGTACTTGAACGAATCGACATTCAACAGGTGGCTTGACAAACCACCTGTTGATTAGAGACTGTTCAACAGGGTGCTTAATGGAATCATTTTTCGTAGATTTTCTAAAAAATTGACTCGGAAATAAAAAAAAAAATTGGGTATACCTATGGAAGTTTTTATGCCGAAAATTCGATTTTTTACAGTTTTTTTATTATTGACAAAGAATAATTAGAATTTAAGTTACAATTTAATTTGAATTTTAACGTAATAATAAATTTATTAACCTTTTAGTATTGATATTTCTTGAAATTATGATCATCTAATGAAAAATATATATTCTTTTTTTTTCGAAATTTTAGCAAAAAAATGTCTTTAATATTGCAATATCGCGATCTACAATTTTTATTTTCCCGGAATAATATACATTTTTTTAATCAAATATGTTTTGTCCTCATTTAGAATCCACATATCTCGGAAGAAAGTTTTTATTTTTGCAAAAAACTGAAAATTTGTTTTTTAATCCCTATCCAATTCCGATTTTGAAAACTCAAGAAATTTTAATCTCAAAATTCTCGCTCGATTTTCTCGGAATTGTTAAATTTTTATATCAAACTTTGTTTACCCGTATTCAGAAACCTTATATCTTGGAAGCATGATCTTATTTTATTTGTAGACAAAAAATTCAATTTTTATAGCAATCCGCAGTCAAGCT
>CAKNXH010001860.1:402639-417459 GCA_932178445.1 Andricus quercusramuli | reverse complement strand
CCTCTATCCGCAACCCGAGGACGCGCTGCGTAGTGGTGACAGGAACAAAATGGAAATTACTTCATAACAATCCAAAATCATTTTATACCCCCTATCATTATTTATAAAAATATAATTGTAAGTAAAAAATTATTTATTTATAATAAACTGTCAATTTATGCTTCTTAAATATTCATTTATAAAATGCAAGCTAATGTCAGTCACTTTGAATTAATTACCTATTATTAAAGCAACAATATCTTAAATTTTACCATTGTCTTCAACTTCATGTTTAAATGAAGTAAATAAAATAATTTTTTTCAACGTAAATGATTATTTATTATTTCAATAATATATTATAATTATAATTTTGTCCAAGAATAAAAAAGATGGAACTGGGCCTGCAGAATGACCAAGATCCTCAGGGAAAAAATCACATCTTTTTTATTAGAAAATTTTATTTGTTATTTCAAAATTCAATTATTTTTTCGAAGATTTAACAATTTTGTTAAAAAGTCATAATCCTTGTTTCAAACTTCAACTGCTTCGTTGAAAATTCGACTCTTTGGCTTGCTAATTCAACAATCTTATTGAAACTTTGTTTCCTTCTTCACTCATAATTATTTTGAATTATACAATTATAATTATTATAATTATATCATAATAATTATTAATTATTTTGGTTAAAAATGCACCTGTTTGGTTAAAAATTAAGCTTTTTGTTAAAAATTCACATTTTTGGTTTGAAAATTCAACAGTTATGAGAAAAATTCGTCTTTCTTGATTGAATTGAACTGTTTTTTATTTTAAATACATTTTTCGTTCAAAGTTCATCTTTAAATATGGAAAATTAAAATCCTTGGTTGAAAGTTGAACTAGTTCTTCAAAACTTCATTTTCCTCGTTGAAGATTCATAATTTTAGTTCAAAATTCGTTTCATTTTGTTAATTTTTTTTCAAATTGAAAATTTAACTTTTTTGTTGAAAATTAAACCGATTGATTGTAAGTGATCTTTTTTGTTGAAAATTGATATTCTCGGGTTGAAAATTTCACTGTTTTATAGAAGATTCAACTCTCTGGTACAGAATTAAAGAGTAACTTGAACAAAATAGTTGATTTTTCAACCTGAAAAAATGCATTTTCAACCAAACGGTCGAATTTTCAAATATACAAGTTAAATTTTGAACCAAAAAGTTCAATTTTAACCAAGAAAGGTGACTATTCTATCATAAATGATAAATTTTCAACCAAATAAATGAATTTTCTCCCAAAAAGTTTAGTTTTCTACGAATAAAGGCTAATTTTTTAAGGCAGAGAGGTCAATCTTAAAAAAATCGAATATTTAGCAAAATAATCGTGGTTCAACTTTAAAGTAATTAGTTGAATTTACAAGAAAAAGGTGAATATTTAAACAAATAGTTAAATTTTCAACCAAATATATGAACTTTTCACGAAAAAGATTAATCTTCTACCAAGAGAATCGATTTTTCAACCAAAAATTTTGAAGCCAAAAAAAGCGAATTATAACAGTTGCATTTTCAACCCAAAATATCATTTAAAAAAAGTTAATATATAACAAAATAGTTGAATTGTCAACCAAAAGGATGAATCTTCAACCAAAAAATTAATTTTTCACAAAGTAATTCAACTTGACACCAAATGCTTGATTCTTCAACCAAATATTTTCAACAAAATAATTGAATCCTCAACCAAAACAGGTTTATTTTTAATCAATCAATTGAATTTTTAACCAAAAAGGATGAATTCTTAACCAAGATGATCAATTTTCTACCAAAAAAGACCAATTTTCAGCAAAATAAATTAATTTTAATCAAACAGTTGAATTCAATTCACTTTTTTTAAACAAGAACAGAATGATTACTTATTTAACTAAAAAAAATAATTCTAAAAAAAACGAAATCCCAACAAAATATAAATACGAATAAAACATAATATATAATATAATAATATATAATATAATAATATAATAGTAGGCAATCTAATGAAGTAAACTATAAATGAATTGTCAACAAAAAAACATTTAGTTTCGACCAGAGAATTCAGAATTCAACAAAATAGTTGAATTTCCAACCAAAATGAAGATTTTTTAGCTAAAATTAATTTTCTGCAACAAAATATGAATTTGCAACATACAAGTTTTCTACAAAAATCCCATTTTCAACTCAAAATTGGTTGAAAATACAAGTGCCTGGTGGAAAATGATCTTTTTTGGTAGGAAATTGATCTTCTTGGTTGAAAATTTCACTATTTGGTTGAAAATCAGTGTATTTTGTGGAGAATTCGTCTTTTTTGGTAGAAAATTAATCTTCTTCGTTGAAAATTCATATATTTGGTTGAAAATCGAACTATTTGGTTAAAAAAATTAAACTTTTTTGCAGAAAATTAATTTTTTTATCTGAAGATTTAATGTTTTTAGTTTAAGATTCATTTCTTTGTTCGAAAATTATTTTTGTTCCAATCTGAAATGTAACTATTCCATTTTTGTTCAAAAATTTATCTTTATTGGTTAAGCATGAACTTTTTTGTTGAAAAATTCAATTTTAGTGTAGAAAATTCAATTTTGTTGTGAAAAATTTGTATTTTTTATTAAGAAATTCAACAATTTGGTAAAAAATTGATGTAATTTGTTCAAAATTCCTCTTTTTTTTATAGGAAATTATTCATCTTGGAAAAAATTCAATTATTAGGTTAAAAATTTATATTTTTTGTCGATAGTTTTGTCTCTTTTGAGACAAATTTCATCTTCCTGGTTGAGAATTTGCCTTCTTTTGAGAATATTAGTCTTCTTGATTAAAAATTCATATCTTTGGATGAAAATTCAACTATCTGCTTGGAAAATTGAATTTTTTTCAGAAAATGCGTGCCTTTATTTGAAGATTAATCTTCTCAGTTAAAAATTCATTTATTTTTTTTATAAATTCTATCAAATTCTTGAATTTTTAAGGCAAAAAGACGGATTTTTCACGGAACAACTGAATTTTCTATCCCTAAAATCTAATTTTCAAATGAAAAAGGTAATTTTCAACCAAAAAAGATCGATTTTCTACCAATTATAGGAAAGTTAGTTTTTACTTTCCCATATTCGAAAGAAAATTCACCTTTTTCGGTTGAAAATTAACTTTTTCATTTCAAAATTTGATTTTAGGGGTAGAAGATTCAACTGTGTTGTAAAAAATTCGTCTGTTTGGCTTGAAAATTGAAAAATTTGGTAGAAAATTCATGGAATTTGTTAAAAATTCCTCTCTTTTGATAGAAAATTAACCTTCTGGGTTATAAATTCAATTATTTTAGTTAAAAATTCTTGTATTTTGTTGATAGTTTCATCTTTTTTGAGAGAGTTTATCTTCATGGTTGAAACCTCGTCTTTTTTGGCAGAAAATTTATCATCTTGGTTGAAGATCCAACTATTCGGTTAAAATGTGATGTATTTTGTTTAGAATTCGTCTTTTTTTGTAGAAAATTAATCTTCGTATTTGAAAACTCATCTCGTTGGTTAAAAATTCAACTATCTGGTAAAAAATTCATCTTTTCTGCAGCAAATTCATTTTTTACTTGAAAATTTAATTAAATTAACTGTTAAAAAAAGTTAATTATATGTAGAAAATTTGTGTTTTTGGCTTGAAAACTTAACAATTTGGTAGAAAATTAAACTATTTGTTATATGGTACGTTAACAGGGCACTGCTACTTTATCAAATGATGCTATTTTATTAGTTGGCACCGCAATTCCATTAGTTGCAGTGACTATTCAATTAATAACAGAAATTAAGAAAATGGATGTCCCAACTACTAAAATAGCAGTACCATATCTTACAAACTTAATATCTGGAACTTGGATTTAATTAGTCCGGCTTTACTGCGTTCCGAGAATTGATGCCTCGGTGGTTTCGTGATGAGATGAGCTGCCGGGCCGAAAGAGAAGATGTGCCCAATCAAGCGTGACAAGCAGCTCGAGGACCGCACTCTCAGCGCGTTAGTTGCATCAGGTTGCTTCATGCGTCCAATTCCAGCAGAAATCATCTCTTTTTGATACGCATTTAGAGAGTAAGGTGAAGGTTACTATGACGCAAATCTGGAAGGAATGCAAAAGTCATCGGGTCTGGTATCTGATTATAATATTATGATTGTCGTGTTAGTCGGTTGTATTACGTATGTAATACACGTAGCTTCAAGCGAATTCAGCAAATGTTTATAAATGTCCCGATAAATGTTCATATCGCGGCTGTTACGTATGTTGCTCGGCCTTCCATTTACACAGCAAGTACTTCTGACATTCATCTCTAGGAAATTACAACAATAATAACAACAGAGAAACGTGGAGAGGGACTTCCTATATGCTGCTGATGCGTAATGTAATCGAGCAAGCTTTGCTGTGATAATAAAGTACAAGGCTGCTGACCCCAAAAATACTGACGCCACGCAGTGGAGAGCTTTTATAATGCCATGCCTTACTTTGGAATATTTTTTTGTCTTTTATGGCTGAAGCAATTTGCAATAAAAATTGAAACGCAACCTTTCCCAGAAACAAATTCAAGGGAAAATCCTATCCTCCAAATTTACCTACTATTTTAGTCGAATACGCGTAGCAAAAAGAAGACTTCATAAACTGCCTTACAAAATTTGGCTTGATAATTCAAAAATTGGATTGAAATTTTGTTTCTTTCTTAGCTGAAGAGTGATTTTTTTATTGAAAATTCAATTATATTTTTTAACCTTCATTATTTTAACCCAAAAAGTAACGTAGCCCATAGTTCTCTTTAAACAGGGGAAATAGGGGAATGTTCAAGAAAATAGTTGAATTTTCAACCAAAAAAGAATTTCTATCAAAAAGAGATGAATTTTCAAGAACATGAAATTAATTTGCAATCAAACAGTTGGCTTAACAACCAAATAGTTTAATTTTTAAGCAAAGGAGATACATTTTCAACAAAATAAATGAAATTTTACCAAAAAAGATGACTTTATCTAAATAGTCAGATGTTCAACCCATAAGAGTTGAATTTGCAACAAGAAAAGTTAATTCATAAACAAGAAAGATGAATTTCTTACCATGAACGATTATTTTTTTACCAAAAGACGAATTTTCAACTGAAATTAAATGAATGAAAAAATGAAAAAAAACGAATTTTTAACAAAACATTTGAATCCTCAACCAAACAGATGAATTTGTAAATAAAAAAGCTCTTCTCTGAACTTGAAATGGAATCGTCAAATTTTCAGTTTAAAAAATTAATTTTCATAGAGAAGACAAACTTTCAGCCAGTTGACGTCAACCAAAAAGGACGAATATTCAAACAAATAGTTGAATTCTCAACCAAAAAGATGAATTTTTATCAAATAAGGTTGATTTTCTAACCATAAAGGCGAATTTTCCGACAAAATACATGAATTTCCTACTAACTATTTGAATTTTTCATTTCTAAACGATGAATTGCCAAAAAAATGGAATAGTTGAATTTTCAGAAACAAGAATTATTTTTTAAAATAAAAGAAAATTATTTGCATCTAAAAAGTTACATTTTCAACCAAAGAGAAGAATAAAATTGTTTGATTTTGAAGCCCGAAAGATCTTTAAAACAGTTAAATTTTTAAGCTGAAAACATGATTTTCAAATAGAAATTTAATTGTCTAAATAGTTTACTTTTTAACCAAATAGTTCAATTTTTAACCAAAAATATGAATTTTCAACCAAAAAGTTCATTTCTTAACAAAAAAGATCAATTTTTAAATAAAATAATGCATTTTCAACGACAAATAACTACATTTTTTGAAAAAGTAGTATATTTCTTTACCGAGTGGTTCATTTTTAAAACAAAAAATATGTATTCTCAATTAAAAATGTGATAGCTGATGTTTCAACCGAAAAAGATTTTCATTTTATTAAATTTTTTGTAATTTCATTGATAAATTATAAAATTCCTTAAAATCGTATGAAACTACATGAAATATGAAGATATTCTTTAAAGTTCGTTGGAATTTTTTTAAATCTCTGAAAACTTCTTTAGAATCCTTCAAAATACCGTAAAATCTTCAGAATCCTTTGAAATTTCTTGAAATTTACTGAAATTCCTGAGGATATTCTAAATTAATCTAAAATCTTGAAAATTCCTTAAAACCTTTGGAAATACTTTGAGACATTTACGTTAAATTTCCTATATCCCTAATTCCTGTTAAATCCCTAATCTTTTTAAATATCCTAAAATCTTATATGTGCTATAAAAATCTTACAAACCTTCCGGAAATCCAGGAAATTCTTGAAAACCGCATGAAATATTTTAAATCCCTTCAAATTAATAAAAACCTTGGAGATTCCTTTACATTTTTTAATCCTTGGAAATCTATTGGAATCCCTTGAAATTTGTTAAACCTCCTGAAAATTCTTCGGAATATTTTTTAATATCCTGAAATCTTTAACATTCTTTGGAATCTCATCAAATTCTTGAAATTTATTGAATTTCTTTACAAATTTTCAAATTATCCTAAATTTTTTTTAATTCTTAAAAATTTTTGAAATTTCTTAAAATCCTTTGAAATTCTTTTAAATTTTTTCAATCATTTAAAATTTTTGAAAACTTCCTGGAATGTTTTTAAGCCCTTGAAAATTCATTCGGATTTTTTAAGATACCCTAAAATCTGTAAAACTCTTTGAAATCTCTTCAAATTCTTGAAATCTATCAAAATTCCTTAAAATTTTTTAGATATCCTAATATTTTTAAAATTCCTTATGATATTTTAAGTTTTTTAAATTCCTTGAGATTTGTTTGATCTTTTAAAATCTTTTAAAATTGTCTGAACATTTTGAAAGCTCTTGAAGATTCCTTAGAATGTTTCAAAATATCTTAAAATCTTTTAAATGCTTTAAAATCTCTTCAAACTCTCCAAATCTATTCGAATTTCTTAAAAATTGTTTAAATAAGCTGAAATTTTTAAGATAATTTAAAATCTTTCAAATTTCTTTAAATTCTTGGAAAACCGTTGATATTTTTTTTAACCTTTAAAATCTTTAAAATTCTTTGAAATTTCTTTAAATCTCTTCTTAAATCTTGTAAAATATCTTAAAATAATTATCAATTTTTTGAATCTTTTAATTTTTCTCTTGGAAGCACATTGAAGTCTTCGAAAATTTCTTGAAATCCTTGAGATTTCATTGAATAATTATAAAATCCAGTGAAATTACGTAAAATGTGAATGAAACTAAAATCCCTAGAAATTTTTAAATTTAAATGATATCCTTTGAGATACTGAGAAATTAATTAAAATACCTTATTGAGAGACTGTAAAACACCTTAGAATTTCTTAAATCCTTCAAAATATTGTAAAATCCGTTGAAATTCTCAAAAAATCCTTTGAAATATTTTGATTTCTTGGGAATCCTCTTAAATATGTTGAAATCTTTTCACGCACATTGACATAACCCGATAACCGCAAAAAATGTTCAATGATTTTGAAGGTTGTAATAATAATTCCAAAATTGTAAAAAAAACTTTGTTTTTATTTATATTGTTTCTACAGAATGATGAAAAAAAATCTAATTTACGGGGCTTCAAATTGTCCAATGCCATCCTGTAAATACTAGTACTATCTTCAAATTCTATTTTAAAATAGAAAATAGTCCACTGTGGGAGTCATACGTACCTGAAACATAAAAGAAATTTACACCTAGGTAATTAGTACAATATTTTTTTTTAATATTCAAGATAGAAATCTAAGCTTACTGTAGTAAAATATTAAGTTTAAATTAAGCATTATAAATAGAATTTATATTTCATACTTTTTTATATATACTTTTATACTAATTAGGATTGTGAATTTAGGACCCGGATCAAGTAACCGGTTGTAAACTTACTCTGCACTCTGAAGGTTTTTGAATGTTCTTGAACTCATTTCAAAAGAAACATGAAAATCGTTATCTTTTTTATATATGAATAGTACTTAGAACCGGATTCTGTTTTTCAATTGCTCACTGTAAATGTTTAAATTGGAATATTTGATAATTTTCACAAAATCGAATTTTTTAATTAGAGTTTCTTTAAACCTTTGCAACAGTAAAAAAATTAAGAAATTCTGTAGCAAAACGGACAACAGAATTTTTGCCAAAGCCATAATTTGGACAGAATTTATTTAAAATGAAGATGAAAATGTCATAAATAGTATTTATTTTGTTTATTCTTGAAAATCGTGTAGATATTTACAAAAAATCTATTTGAAGATTTTTTGAAAGTTCTTCGATTCATTTTTCTGAACTTTTCACTGTCAATTTAATTTTGAACAGTTAACATTTTTAATGGAATAATTTTAAAGATTTATTAATTTTAATCATTACATATTGTATGGAGTGACTGATGAAATATTCATGAAGAGTTTCTTGATTACTACCGAAGAAGATTCTACTGTATTAATAGATTTGAAATCTTCAAAAATACCCTATAATTTTTTAAATCCTTTGGAATCCCTTAAACTTATTAACATCTATTAAAATTTCCTTGAAATTCCTTGAAAGCTTTTGAAAACCTTTGAAAATTTATTTAGAATCTTCTAAAATTCACTTACAAGTTTTCAAAACGTTTGGAATATTTTGGAAATCCCTTAAAACTTTTGAAAACTCTTGGAAATTCCGTAGTGCCCTAAAAAATTAAAAATTCTTTAAAATCAACCCAAAATATTGAAATCTATTGCAAATTGTTCGGATTTTTAAAAAATTCCCTAAAGTATTTTAAATCCTTTAAAATATTTCGAAAATTCCTAGAAACTTTTTGAAACTTTTAAAAATTCCTTGGTATCCTCTATAATATACCTACTAAAATGTTCAAAATCCTTTGAAATTAATTCAAATTACTGATTGGAATATTTCAAAATACACTCAAAAACTTTCAAATTCTTAAAAATATTTTTGAGATCCCGTAAAACGTTTTTTAAGCACTTGAAAATTCTTTGAAATTTTTGAAAACACCCTGCAATCTTTAAAATCCTTTGGATCAAACACAAATAATTGAAATCTAGTACCAATTATTTGAAATTCTTTTAAATACATCAAATCCTTTGAAACATTGTGAAATTTTTTGAAATATATTTAAATTCTTTAAAATTTTTCAGAATTTTTAAAAACACCCTAAAATCTTCAAAATACATTAAAAATTTCGTAAACCCTTTAAAATATTTTGGAATTCGCTTGAAACTTTTTAAAGCTCTCGACAATACCTTGGAATTTTAAACAAACCCTACAATCTTTAAATTTTTTTGAAATCCCTTCAAATTGTTCAAATCTAATCAAAATTCTTTGAAATTATTTAAAATGAAATTTAAAAATTTCAAAATCTTTAAAATACTTTTGAAATTACTTGAAATTTTTTTAAACTCTTGAAAATAGCTTGGAATTGTTGAAAATACCCTAAAATGCGTTTAACTTCTTTGAGATCCCTTTAAATTATTAAAATTTACTAAAAATTCCTTGGAGTCGTTTGAAATCAATTCATGTTATTGATGTTTGATAATAGAATATAGGCTAAAATGTACCCTGTAATTGGCTACATGTAGCTGCTGCTAGTCAATAAAGAGGAATTCAAATCTTTTGAAAATTTCTTGGAATTTTTAGAAATACCCTGAAATTGTTTAAATCCTTTGGAATACCTTTAAATTATTGAAAGACACTCAAAATACCTTGGAAGTTTTCAAAATACTCTGAGATATTTCAAATCCATCGAGATATTTAGAAATCGCTTGAAATCTTTTGAAATCTCCTGGAACTTTTGAAAGTACTTAAAAATCCTAGCAAATTTTTCTAATCCCCCCCCCCCCCAAATGTTTGAAATTAATTAAATTAGATCAATCAGATATTGCATGAAGTAATTGATAAAATATTCATGAATGGTTTCTTGTTTAATAGATCAGAAGAATCTACAGTATTAACAGATAATTATAAACAGTTTTGGAATATGGTACGTATATACCTAATCTCAATATTTTCTCTTACCTACATTATCTCATAGGCTTAACAAAATTTTCGGGTAATGAGTTTTTGATGAAGGTGCGATAGTGTTCTATTCTGCTCTGACGTTTCAGTTATTGGCTTATTATAGTTTAACTAAAAGCAAAGTTAGGATTTGATATGGAGACATGCGTGAGAATACACCTTGGTGGAATATTTTTACACATAAGTACAAAATACTAAAACCATTTTTACAGGAATCTATAAATGAATGCAATAAATTACATCTAAAATTGCAAGAAAGTACAACTTTTCCTTATTATTCAGAAGAATTTTGTACTTTTTTGTGTATTTTTTTGTGCATTGCTGTATTTTATTGTAGGTTTAATTTCCCACAAGAATTTACAAAAAAGTATGACTAAAATAATTTACAACTACAAGAATCGACAGGAATTAATAAGTTTTGCTGCCAGAAAGTTGTTCTTTTTCGACCTAGGATGACAAATATTTAGAATATTGTAATGAGATAATTTTAAATTAGGATGTATACATGATCGCTGTTACAAAAAAGGTTCTATGTTTAAACTTTAAAGGAATGGTGAAATATTAAAACACAATAAATAAATAAATTTCGAAAATTATATCTTTGTAATCAATTTTAAGCTAGAAACATTAATTTATACATCAAAATCTGTTTCGAAATATTTTTAAATATTCTCTTACAAATTTTGTTGAAAAAAATAATTTAAAAATTTTCAAGGAATCGAATGAAAATTTTGTTATTATCTTGGAACTCGTATTTTTCCTACAATTTTTCAAAAATCCTGCAAGATTAAAAAAATTAACTTGACATTTTTAAGTTTTTTTTCTTGAAAATTTTGAAAATATTTTTAAATATTCTTTTATAATTGAATTTTCAGAACAAAAATCATTTTTAGTTTTTCTAGGAATTTTAATCACAAATTTTATTCTTTTGAAATCTTTCAAAATGTTTCATACTTATAAATAAAAAAAAAACTTCCGCGAATTTTTTCCAAGTTAATAATTGTTCAATTTTCATTTGTCAATAAAAATTTGTTTTCTTGATCTTTTCAAATATTCTTTTAACATTAATTTTTCAAAATAGAAAATAATTTCAGATTTTCCCAGTAAACTTAAGAACATTTTTTTATTTTTCAAAACCTTCAAAGATCGAATTTTACATCGAAATCTTCAAAATTTTGAATTTTTAATAAGTTTGATATTATTTTAAAGATAATCACCATTGATCCGATACAATGCTAGAGTGAGGTGAGTTTCTAACAATTGATATAATTTATTGGCAATACATTATTAATTTACATAACATTATTTAAAAAAATAAATAACATCCTGATTTAAAATTACGTTTTACTATCACTTAAAACATAAATTTAAGTTCAGCTTTCCCAGTATTTTAACTTTTGTGACATTTTGTATTTTTTTGTAAAGATTTGTAATTTTCAACAATAGTTTACGTGAAATTAAATGGGGTTTTATGACGTAGAACCCCAATATTGAAGAAATGTAAAATCCTGTAGTTTTTTGTAATACCTTGTAGATTTTTACAACAAAGTAAAAAAAAACGACAAAAAGTTATACGAATGTTTGAATTGTAGAAAATTGTAATTTATTATTATTTTTTTTACTTTTCTACAAGAAAATATAAGTAAAAATTAGCTAATCATATTTAAGTGCAGTTTTTTGTTAAATTTTGTACATTTTGTTACAAAAAAAGTATATGCTTTAACAAAAAATTACAGTTATAGAAATTTTGTATATTCTTGTGAAAATTGTTATCACCATATGGAAAAATGGGGCAGAAGTTTCTATCTGAAAACAAAAATACTATTTTTCATACATCTAATCCTTCCAGAATCATAACAGTATCATAAATAACAAATTGTTAAGCACTGCTTATCGACACTATTGCGTTCTAAGTCAACCATTGAATAAAAATTATAAGAGAATGGTATCTGCGTCAGAAAAAGAGCGAAGATCATTTGCGTAGAGACATTTTTATTTCAACTCGAAAACAGAAATGGATGAAAATAAGAAAATTAAAACAAGTGCGATGCCAATCTTCTGTTATCACGCATTTAAGGAAATGAAAATATAGGAGTTAATGCATAATCGCGTACAAATATAGATAAGGTTACATACGTAATTTTAAAAGCTTATACGAGTTTTGTTTTTTCTTGGCATTAATAACAGGAAAATTTTCTTTAATAACAGTCTGCTTATTTATGCGTTTCATTATAGAACTATAAATATTTCACTTCTAACAAAATAGATGAATTTTGAACCAAATAGTGCAAATTTCAGCCAAAAAGACGAATTTTCACCCAGGAAGATTAATTTTCTACCAAGAAAGTCAAATTTTCAAAAAAATACACGAATTTTCAACCATATAGTTCAATTTTAATTAAAAAATATGTTTTTTCAAGCAATAATTAAATAGCTGAGTTTTCAGATTAAAAAAGTAATTTGTACATAAAAGTACTGAATAAAACTGGAATAGTTCAATTTTCAGTAAAAAAGTTATTTTTCAACCAAATATAGTTACTTTTCAACCAAAAGAAATAACTTTTTTATAAAATTGTTGAAATTTTATCCGAATAATTAAACTTGCAACAAAAAAGTTTACTTTCCTAAATAAATAAAAAACATCAAATTTCTAACCAAAGAGATAAATTTTCAACACAGGAGTTGAATTTTCCACCGAGAAACATTTATGAGCTAAGAAATGAGAAAAAATCAACAACTATTTTGAATTTCTACAAAATTGTTGAATTTTCAACGAAAAAGTTCATTCTAAACAAAATAATTTAATTTTCTACAAGATAGTTGATTTTTCAACTAGAAAAGACGAATTTTCAACCAAAAAGGACGAAACTTTAAGAAAATTGTTAAATTTCCATAAAATAATAATTTAATATTTTTAGACAAGAAAGAGAACAAATTTCTACCAATTTGTTGCATTTCTGACAAATTGTTTAATTTAAAAAAAAGTTAATTTTCAACCACAGAGTTCATTTTTCTACAGAATAATTCAATTTTTAACCCCAAAATATGTTTCTTTCAACACAATAATATAATTTGTAGCCAAAAAGGATGACTTTTTAACAAAATTGTTGAATTTCCATCAAAATAATTAAATTTTCAATCGAATAATGAAAGTTTAGATGAGTTCTTTACCAAAAATATAATAGTAGACTTTCAACCAAAAATAATTAATTTTCAACCAACAATAGTTGAATTTTCTACCAAAAAGGATGACTTTGTAACAAAAGTATTGAATTGTCATCAAAATAATTAAATTTTCACCCAAATAACAAAATGTTCGACAAAAGAGTTGAATTTTCAACGAACAAATATTTATTAGACAAGAAAAAGAGAAGAAATTTCTACCCATTTTTTGCATTTCTACAAAATTGTTTAATTTAAAAAAAAGTTAATTTTTAACCGAAGAGTTCATTTTTCTACAAACTGCTTGAATTGTCGACCCAAAAATATGTATTCTCAACAAAATATTATAATTTTTAGCCAAAAAGGATGACTTTTTAACAAAATTTTTTAATTTTCATCAAAATAATTAAATTTTCAATCCAATGATGACATTTTAGATGAGTTATTAACTTAAAATATAATAGTAGACTTTTAACCAAAAAGAATTAATTTTCAACCAACAATAGTTAAATTTTCAACCGAAAAGGATGACTTTATAAAAAAATTATTGAATTTTCATCAAAATAATTAAATTTTCACCCAAATAATAAAATTTTTGACAGAAGAGTTGAATTCTCAACAAAAGAAATATTTATCAGACAAAAAAGAGAAAACATGTTTACCAAATTGTTGCATTTCTACCAAATTGTTTAATTTAAAAAAAAAGTTAATTTTCAACCGAAGAGTTCATTTTTCTACAAAATACTTGAATTTTCATCCCAAAAATATATATCTTCAACAAAATATTATAATTTTTAGCCAAAAAGGATGACTTTTCAACAAAATTTTTGAATTTTGATCAAGATAATTTAATTTTCAATCCAATAATGAAATTTTAGTTGAGTTCTTCACCAGAAATATAATAGAAGACTTTTAAATAAAAAAAATTAACTTTCAACCAACAATAGTTGAATTTTCAACAACAAAAATTAATTTTCAACTGAATGTTTGAATTTTCAATCAAATAATAAGTGTTTTATCAAAAAAGATGAATTCACAAAGAAAAATATAATGGCAGACTGTTAAGCCTGTGATAAATAATAAAAAAATCGATAATTTATAGACTACAGAATAATAGTTTGAATAAACATTGAAGTTCAGTTTTAATACTTTAAAAATATTAGGCTAGAAATCTGAATAGGCTTAGAAAATAAACTTAATTTTCCACTGCCATTTTTTATCTTGGATCGAAAAAACTGAAAAAATTATAGGCCCTGAACTGAAGTTAGTTTAAATTAAAAAGAAAAGAAGCTGGAAATGATGGAAAGTTTCACTGTATGAACAGTTCTACAGGTTTTAATGAAATTTTTATGAACAAATTGTTTATAAAATAATTATTTGTGAACACTTTTAATTTTTGCTGAATTAGAAAAAGCAATAACGGGGTCACAGCACTTTATTGAAAATATAAACTATAAAAAGAGAAAATATAAGTGTAAAAGAATTGTATTCCAAATACTATTTTCGGTAGGCTACAATTATGAATGCAATCGCAAAGAATGCTTGATAATCTGAAGTTTAAAAAGAAAGGTTCAGCTTATAAAAAACTGAAATATATATTTTTGATTTGCTAAAAAAACAATAAAATAATGTACAAAAAAATTCACGAAAGGCTCCGGGGAGATTCGAACTCCCGATCTCCTGTTTACT
>CAKNXH010001860.1:341740-388558 GCA_932178445.1 Andricus quercusramuli | reverse complement strand
AAATATATTTTGCACTTGAGACCAAAATAAAGTTGACGTGTTGCGCAAAAAAAAATGTAAAAAAAATTGATGGGGGTAGCTACCCTTAGACACTTTTCATTTTATGTTTATGATTATATATACTTTTCATACACAAACAAAATTGGGAAATTATTTCTATAGCGAAGGAAGTGAAATAGAGTCTATCCAAAATGAATAAAAAAATTACGCGGGGGTGAACCACCCCTACATATTTTTGAAAATGTGCTGAAAGACGTGTTTCGCGAAAAAAAAATTGTAAAAAAAATGAATGGGGGTTTATATAATGGGGGATATGTAGCCTACCCCTAGACACTTTTCATTTTATGTTTATGATAATATATACTTTTCATACACACAAAAAATTGGGAACTTATTTCTATAACGAAGGAAGTGAAATAGAGTCCACCCAACATGAATAAAAAAATTACGCGGGGGTAAACCACCCCTACATGTTTTTAAAAATGTGCTGAAAATTGCTTAATTCATAGGAGAAAAATTTGAAGAAAAAAATATATTTCGCACTTGACATGAAAATAAAAATCACTTGTTGCGCAAAAAAAAATTGTCTAATTAATGAGGGTAGCTACCCCTAAAAACTTTTTATTTTGTGTATATGATAATATATACTTTCCATACACAAAAAAATGCGGAAATTAGTTTTATAATGAAGGGAGTAAAATAGAGCCCATCCAACATGAATAAAAAATTACGCGGTGGTAAACCACCCCCCCAATTATGTAGAAATTTGCAAAATAAGACTTGCATCTAGCAAGAAAAATCCGAAGAAAATACCTGTTGCACACAGTATATCGAAAATTTATTGTTCAAACTCTGAACAATAATGATATTCGTCAAAAAAGTGTTTAAAACATAATGATTTCTTACACCACGAACATCGAATTACAGCGATATTCGTGCAATCTGATATATTACAATGTGTATGGAAAGTATATATTATCATAGATACCAACTAAAAAGTGGTTAGGGGTAGCTACCCCCATTAATTTTTTTATTTATTCTGGCGAAACACGTCAACTTTATTTTGGTCCACAGTGCAAAATATATATATTTTTAAATTTTCTCCTATGAATGTAGCAATTTTCAGCAAATTTATAAATATTGAGGGGTGGTTTACCCCTGCGTAATTTTTTTATTCATGTTGAATTGACTCTATTTTACTTCCTTTGTTATAAAAATAATTTCTGGATTTCTCTTGCGTATGAAAATTATATATTATCATAGACACAAAATAAGAAGTGTTTGGGGATAGCTACCTCCATTTATTTTTTGAAAATTTTTTTGTGAAATACGTCAACTTTATTTTCGTCTAAAGTGCCAAATATATTTTTTCCAAATTTTTGCCTGTGAATTTATCAATTTTCAGCTCAACTTTAAAAATATGTAGGGGTGGTTCACCCCTGCGCAATTTTTTTTATTATTGCTGGATAGAATCTATTTTACTTCCTTCGTTATAAAAATGATTTCCCAATTTCTTTTTCGTATGGAATCTATATATTATCATAGACATAATATAAAAAGTGTTTTGGGGTAGCTACCCCCATTAATTTTTTTACCAATTTTTTTTGCGAAATACGTCAAGTTTATTTTGGTCTCAAGTGCAAAATATATCTTTTTCAACTTTTTTCCTATGAATTTAGCAATTTTTAGCACAAGTTTTGAAATATGTTGGGGTGGTTTACCCCCTCGTAATTTTTTTATTCATGTTGGATGGACTCTATTTCACTTCCTTCGTTATAGAAATAATTTCCCAATTTTTCGTGTGTATGAAAAGTATATATTATCATAGACATAAAATGAAAAGTGTCTAGGGGTAGCTAGCCCCATTAATTTTTTTACCAATTTTTTTTTACGAAACGCGTCAACTTTATTTTTGTCTCAAGTGCAAAATATATTTTTTTCAAATTTTTTCCTGTGAATTTAGCAATTTTCAGCACAACTTTAAAAATATGTAGGGGTGGTTTACCCCCTCGTAATTTTTTTATTCATGTTGGATGGACTCTATTTCACTTCCTTCGTTATAGAAATAATTTCCCAATTTTTCTTGTGTATGAAAAGTATATATTATCATTGACATAAAATGAAAAGTGTCTAGGGGTAGCTAGCCCCATTAATTTTTTTACCAATTTTTTTTTACGAAACGCGTCAACTTTATTTTTGTCTCAAGTGCAAAATATATTTTTTTCAAATTTTTTCCTGTGAATTTAGCAATTTTCAGCACAACTTTAAAAATATGTAGGGGTGGTTCACCCCCGCGTAATTTTTTTATTCATGTTGGATGGACTCTATTTCACTTCCTTCGTTATAAAAATAATTTCCCAATTTTTTTTGCGTATGAAAAGTATATATTATCATAGACATAAAATAAAAAGTGTTTTGGGGTAGCTACCCCCATGAATTTTGTTACCAATTTTTTTTGCGAAACACGTCAACTTTATTTTGGTCTCGAGTGCAAAATATATCTTTTTCAACTTTTTTCCTGTGAATTTAGCAATTTTCAGCACAACTTTTAAAATATGTAGGGGTGGTTTACCCCCGCGTAATTTTTTTATTCATGTTGGATGGACTCTATTTCACTTCCTTTGTTATAAAAATAATTTCCCAATTGTTTTTGTGTATGAAAAGTATATATTATCGTGGACATAAAATAAAAAGTGTTTTGGGGTAGCTACCCCCATTAATTTTTTTACCATTTTTTTTTTTGCGAAACACGTCAACTTTATTTTTGTCTCAGGTGCAAAATATATTTTTTTCAAATTTTTTCCTGTGAATTTAGCAATTTTCAGCACAACTTCAAAACTATGTAGGGGTGGTTCACCCCTTATTTTTTTTTTTTTTTTGAGAAAATTACGTTAGTCATCTTTCATCATGAGGAAACTTTCCCAGTAGATTTGGTCGAAATCAATTTTGTTTTTCTACACAAAACTATACAATCGACACTTGCGACCCCTATCTTTGAGGGGTTGGTTCACCCCCTTAAAGTGTTTTTCCGCAGATATAAAAAAATACGTGTGACCTAGTTTTTCGAGTACTACAACATATATCAGGGAGAATCAAATCGGCGAGGGACACCTGGAGTACCTTCCTTGTAAGCTTGAACCTTCCAGGGTGACGTCACAAATACTAAAATTACGTCACAAGTCAAAATATATTGCATTTTCAACAAAACCGTTCAATTCTACACAACGAAAAAAGTTCTGCCATAAGAGATGAATTTTCAATGAAAGAGTTGAGTTTTCAAGCTAAAAAATATTATGATTTACAAAAAAAGTTGTCTTTTGAAATCAAAAAGACGAATTTTCAACTAAGAAACATGATTTTTCAAGGCAAAAAAAAAATAATTTTCGAACTCTTAATCAAGACAGAGGAATTTTCAATGAAACTTTTGAATTTCAATCAAATAGTTGAAGTTTTAAAGAAAATATATTAAACTTCGAACACAAACAGTCGCATTTTTCAACAAAATAGTTGGTTTTCCACCCAATAGAAATGAATATCAATGAAGGTTTTTTTTTTACCAAAAGAGATGAATTTTCAATGCAAAGGGACGAATTTTCTATGAAAAAAGAAACAAAACAGTTTTTTTTCAGCCCAAAAAGCTTGTCTTGTAACAGAAAAGTGAAAGTTTCAATAAAATAATTAAAATTTCAAAAAAAATCGTTCAATTTTCAACAACAAAAAAACAATTTTCAACAACATAGTTGAATTTTCAAGTAAAGAGATGAATTTTCAAGTATAATAATGAATCTTTAACAAACAAGAATGAATTTTTTGACAAAGTGGTTCAGCTTTTCACCAAGTATTTAGATTGCCATCAAAATAGTTGGATTTTCAAAGAAACAAAAATTAATTTTTGAACTTCCAAGCAGAAAAAAGGAATTTTTCACAAAATATTTGAATTTTTAACCAAACGGTTGAATTCTCAAACAAAAAAGATTTAACGTCAACCACAAACAGTTGTATTTTTAAATAATATAGCTGATTTTCAACCAAGGGAGATTAATATCAACCAGAACTTTTCTACCAAGAAAGGTGAATTTTCAATTGAGAGGGACGAATTTTCTATCTGAACAGACGAATTTTTAACAAAGCAAAAGAATTTTCGGCAAAAAAACCTTGGCATTCAACAAAATAGTGTAAGTTTCAACAAAATAAATAAATTTTAAACAATAGTTAAATTTTCAACCAAAAAAAAAACGAGTTTTCAACAATATAGTTCAATTTTCCACTAAAGAGATGAATGTTCAACTATTATAATGAATCCCTAACCAAAAAAAATTAATTTTTCAACAAAGTAGTTCAACTTTTAACCAAGTTTTTGAATGATCAACAAATAGTTGAATTTTCAAACAACAACAAAATTAATTCTTGAACTTTCAAGCAAAAGAGGAATTTTCAGCAAAATAGTTAAATTTTTAACGAAATAGTTGAATTTTCAACCTACAGAGATGAATTTTCAAGCATATTGTTGAATTTTCAAACAAAAAAAAATAATCTTCAACAACAAATAGTTGCATTTTTGAACAAATAGTTGATTTTTCGACGAAGAGAGATGAATTTTCAACCCAGAACTTTTTTCCCAAGAAGATGAAGTTTTAACAAAATAGTTGAATTTTTAACTAAAAAAAAAATCAATTATCAACCGGAAAAGTAGCATTTATAACCAAAAAGTTGAACTTCCAAGCAAAAGAACGAATTATCAAGGGCATAGTTGAATTTTCAACAAAAAAATTGAATTTTTAACCAAAAAAGAAGACTTTTTAGCAAAATAGTTGAATTTCAAATGAAATAATGAGATTTTAAATAAAATAGTGAAATTTCAAACTAAAAGCGATGAATTTTCATACAGAAATGAACTACTTAAACTCATAGTTCAAACAAATTTTTTTCAACCAAAAATGTGAATTTTCCACCCAGGAAATTAATGTTCTAACAAAAAAGATGAATCTTCAACAAAATGCATTAATTTTCAACAATACTATTGAAATTTTAAAGCCCAAAAGGCGAATTATCTACAAAATAGGTAATTTTTTTTCTTATTGATGTACCACAATACAGCTCCGACGCAGGTCGATGATCAATCTCTCTAGCAATCACTCCAGGCGAAGATCTTCACAAAGTTATGACGAGTCATAGATTCAAGCCAAAAATATCATTTTTAAACAAGAAAGTTAATTATCTACCAAATAGTTCAATGTTCATAAACTCAGTTTAATTTTCAATCAAATAGTTTAATGTTCGGTCCGAAAATATGAATATTCAACTAAAAAGAGACACGCGTTTTTAAAAAAGTAGTTACACTTTGAACTAAGTAGTTGATCTTTCAACGAAAAAAAAGTATAATTTAAAATTAGAAAAAAAAGTTGAATTCAACAAAAAAATACGAATGTTCAACAAAATATTTTAATTTTCATCTAGAAAAGATTAATTTCAAATTAAAAATATCAGTTTGTACTTGTAAAATAAAATCACTGATTTTCTTTTTTTCAAGCATTTCAAACAATTTTTAGTGACAATGATATAATCCAGGTGTGAGATGTCAAATTATGCGTTAGGGGGCCCCCCCCCCCGGCAGGGGGGGGGGGTGGGGGGAGGGGGGGTGGGGTCGGTGGGATGATCTATTTTTAAAAAGATTTTTTTTCTGCACGCGGCTTATCTTGAGATGTATTCAATGACTCAAATTTTGTCTCTTGATCTCCAGAGCCTTTATGAGGAGTCCGATTTTTAGAGGGCCCTTTCTCCAGGGGAAAGTGTTGAACACCCACGAGATAATTTATTAAAGGATAGAACCTCAGTAGGTCGCGTAGGGTTCTCAAATTTAAAAATATCTAGGCAGTTTTATTTTTCGTTTATAGGCTGGAATTATATATGCATATGTGTCTGAATTCTCGTGACACATTGCACGTGTTGACTGTGCATCTTGCAAGTGTGTGCAAATGCCGGATATAGATGCCGGTATTGAGGGCATCTTCCTAATAATAGTAGCAGAGAAAATTTTTAGCCCTTGATGCCACCCACCATAGGCAGAATTTCATTTGGTGATCTGAGACTCGCAAAATGAATCTAACAAAATTTAATTATTAAAAGTGCATAGCACCATTTTCGACTAATATCTCGAAACAAACGCAATCTCGAAACTATTGTTATCGGGCAACACGCGTTCATGATTGGATATGCTTTGATTTTTTTATTAAAAAAAAGTCTGAAAACTTCAGGTTCATGAGAAATGTAAGGTGATCTAAGTATTATATTCAATAATAAAAATAATCAATGAAACAAGGTACCCAGCACTTTGATAAAAATGATGTGATGTTATAGATTTTTCAAGATTTCTTAAAAAAAGAAAATTTTCAAGAATTTTAAAATGTTTCAAGACAATAAAAAGGAAATTGTCGAAATTCCTGGGAAAACTTAAACTGATTTTTAATTTTTGAAAAATAAATTTTAATAGAAAATTGGCAAAGATTTCAATATATATAATATTATTTCTTAAAAGTTCAGTAAAGAATATAAACGATTTTAAAGCCAAATTGATCTATTAGCAAGATTATAAAGTTTTACAAAATAATTCGATCCAGTTTAAGAGAAATTTAAAACTTTTAAAAAGATTCTAAATTGATCTAAAACTTAAAACAATTTTTAGAAAGTTACAAAAATGTAAATTTTTGAATATTTGTAAATAAAAATGTTGAAGATTCTTAAGCATTTTAAAAGGTTGAACGATAATAAGTATTATATATTTGGAAGATTTGAAACTAAGTTTGAACATTTTTCAGAATCTTAAGAAAATGTTTGGAAAAATTCAAATAATTTTAAAAAAATACGTAGAAGATTTTAATATTTTGAAAATAATTCCAAAATATTTTGAAATTGGAAAAGATTTACAAAAATGCAAAACAAACTGTAGTTTTCTTGAAGATTGCGAAAAAAATTTCGAAGCTTTTTAAGAAGTTTGAAAGACTTCAAGAAAACAAACAAGTTCTCTTGAGATTCCCAGGAAAATTTGAAATGTATTTTTATTTCGAAAAAATAATTCTAATGAAAATTCAAAGAGGTTTCAAAAAAGATTTCAAAACATTTCTACAAATGTCGAAAAGAATCTGGAAGATTTGAGGGAAATTTTTTTAATTTTCAAAGATTTTTCAAAATTTTTGAAATAATTCGAGTCAGCTTAAAAGATGTTTATTTTCAAAATTTCTAAAAGTCCTACATATTTTGAAAACTGACCGTGTCTACGGCCTTAAAAATAAAGTTTTCCTTCAAATTATAATTAGCCTTCATTTTTTTTTATTTTGGAGGGAGAAATCTTTTTTGGTTGCATTGCACTCAGCAATTTTGTTGAGAATTCGTCTTTTTGGTTTCGAAATTCCTATAATTTGGTAGAAATTTCATTATTTCTGTTAAAATTGCAAACGTTCGATTAAAATTAAAATCTTTTTTGTCTAAGGATTCAACTATTCGATAGAAAATTCGTCTTTTCAGATGAATTCAACTATTTTTTATATCAACTTAAAAATATTATTTAGTTTTTTTTTTTTTTTTATACCATTAAGCCATTTTCCTTTCGGCGAGCCTTTAGGCCCTAAAGGCGTGACACTACCCGCTTCGGGTAGTGTTTCTAGGCAGATAGTTTCTTGTAGTAAATAACTAAAAGTGTGGGCTCACCACACCCACGACCGCCAACAGTAACGCAGTAGTATTATTCCTGAACGGTCACCCATCCAAGTACTAACCGCGCCCAACACTGCTTAACTTCAGTGATCTAACGGTAACTGGTGTTTCCAGCGTGATATGGCCGTTGGTTTAATTATTTTATAATTTAATTATATTATTATAGTTTAATTATCAAATAATTTATTTTTCGTTGAGAATTCATCTTTTTGGTGTAAGATTCATAATTTAAGTTCAAAATTCATCTCTTTGGTTGAAAATGTAACCATTTTATTGGAAGCTTGTCTTCCTTGGCAGGAAATTATTCTTCTTATATTAGTTGAAAAAAACATCTTTTTGGTTTAGGATTTAACTATTTTGTTGATTTTTTTATGAATATAGCTGTTTTTGATTTCAAATAAAAATATTTTTGAATTTGAATATCAACTATTACATTTTTTATTAAGAATTTATACTTTTTGGTTGAAAATACAACTACTTCGTTAAAAAATCATTTTTTTGGTTGTAGATTCATCATTTTAGTTGAAAATTTGTCTTTTTTAGTAGGAAATGAATAAACTTTGAATGAATAAACTTTCTTGGTTAAAAACACAACTGTTTGAAAACTAATCTCTTTTGGTTGAATTTTCTCAAGATTCTTGCCTAAATTATAATTATATAACCTTAAAAACATACAAAATTAAAAAAAGAATAGTAATTCGAAATTTTTATTTTCTATTCAAAATTATTTAGCCCCTTAAATTGAGAGATGCACGCGCTCATAGCGCGAGATTTATGATGCTAATGAAGAATAAAAAGAAACATGAAATATTTTCTCATTCGCGGAAAAGAAATTGGGTTCTTTTTATTTAAGAAGTGGCGAATTCCACTTGCTGGAAAAGTATTAATAACTATTAAGATCAGCTAGGTATAAATATCAGGGGTGGTACTTGCTCGGATCTTCAACCTAATAATCTGAATTAACCCTGTGCCAAAAAACTGTCATGAAAATGGAGAGAGGAAGGAAAAAGAGATTTAGTCGAGAGAAGATTTCGAAAACTTGCAGAGAAAATTTCTTCGATTTTCTAATTCCGGCGATGAAAAATTTCTCGGGTTTGTCATCTAAAATGTTTTTTATTTTGGAAATAAATACGGAAGGTCATGGGCGCCAATAAATTAGCATAGATGAATAAAAAAATGTGTCAACTAACTGCCAGAGGGTGGCTGAAAAACTTAATTTTTTCAAATTTTCTGACTTTTCGCTGATTTTTCCCTTACCAACTTTTCATTTTTCCTGACCATTATTATACAAAGACCAGCCGTTTAATCTTGTCATACTTTTTGAATAGAATCTCACAAACGGAATGAAACAATTTTAGATTAAAATTGGGTAAATTTCCAATTTATTGATTTATTTCGACAAAAAAGATTAATTTCACACACCAAAGAGAAAACATGATTTTTCAACAAAATAATTTCATTTTCGCACAAAAAAAAAATTAAACATGAACTAAAAACCGCGGAATTTTCAACAAAAGAATTAAATTTGTTAAAAGGCATTCGATTTTTCATCAAGAAAAGATGAAACTGCAGTACAAACAGACGAATTTTATGTCGAAATAGACGAATTTTTAACAAAACAGTTGAACTTCGACTAAAATGACGAATTATCTACTAAAAAAAAAAATGAATTTTCAACAAAAAAGATGAATTTCCGAAATAAAAAGAGAAATTTTCTACAAATTAGTTAAATTTTCAGTTACAAAATTAATTGAATCAAAATAGTTACATTTACAAACAATAAAAAAAATTGTTAACAAAGTAGTTCAACTTTCAACAGAGAAGTTCAATTTTATACCAAAAAGATTAATTTTCTGAAAAAGAAAGACAAATTGTCAACAAATTTACATGAATTTCCGAGAAAAATAGTTGAATTTTCAACTGAAAAAGAAAATTTTGTAACCAAAAATGGAAAATTTAAATTTTCAGTGAACAAAAAATAAAATTTTAACCAAAGAAAAAAGAATTTTCAACTAAAAAAGATAAATTTCAAACAGAAAATGGGAATGTTAGATTTGTAGTAGAAACAAAATAAAAATTCAACCAAAATGAAATAAGAAATTTTCAACAAAATAGTCAAATTTTTGAACCAAACAGATGAATTTTCAACTAAATCGATGAATTTCACACAACAAAAAAGATTTTCAGGAAATAAAATTTGTTTAGCCAAGAAAGAAACAAACTTTCATCCAAATCGTAGATTTTCCCAGCCAAGAGATGAATTTTCTTTAAACAAATGAGATTGCAACCAAAAATATAATTCAATTCAACTAATTTGTAATAATCCCAGTATTTCGTGCTAATCCACTTGTAATCCAAAGTAATCCACTTCTAATCCATAGTAATCCACTTGTAATCCATATTAATACAAATAATTCAGAATTATTCACGCACATTAAGTAATCTACTTGTAATTCTTCGGTCCAAAAATTTTTTTTTTATTGTTGAAAATTCATATATTTTCAATAATGGGGTCGTTGCATGAATTTTAGGTAATATATTTTTTAAATACTGCATAACATTCTGAACATTTTAGTGCATTTAAAAAATTTGTTGAATACTTCATTGTCGAGATAAAAATTTTTTAAGAAAAGTATCCAAATCCCTATTCAAAAACTCTGTGACCTTGAAACGTCACTTCCGGAATAGCGCGTAACCAATCAGCATAATGATACATTGACTAACGAAGTATCTAGCAGACAGCTTGCAAAAATTCAATTTATAATTTCTAATAGAGATATTTGTTTACTTAAAATTATCGAAAAGCAGCAGCCAGTCGTAACCAAATCTCACTGAAAAAATACACTTTTGCTTGAAATATAAAACCTAGATAAAGATTAGTCATGAATAATATCAGTGAAGTGCGTGAAAATGAGATGTTTCCAAAGATAACCTCAAATTTTAGTCAATATTCGGAACATATATACATTTCACAAGTATGTATAATAATGGCAGCCTTTAAAAAAAATGTTTTGTACCTGATTGCAACTGCAATAGCAAAGATAATACAAACAAAATATTTATAAGGTTGCCTACGGGCACAGAAGTGAAAAGGAAATGGGCAGAAGCCATTGAAAGAACCGGTAAAGATCCCAAGTTTTATTCAAACTTTTGTCATTGTCAAATTTTATAAAGCCTGGTTTTAGTGAAATTCTAGGCATTTTCAAAATTTTTTAGGCCCTTTTTTACTTTTAAAACACGTTTACAATAGGTTATGTTTACTGTTTACACATTTAATCGCTAGCGGCCATATTATATTCCGTCACCAACCGGACAACCACGCTAATCAGAATGTAGTACTTCCTGTAAACTACTTCGTACTTCCCGCAAGAATTCAAAAACTATACTTTTCAAACATAAAAAAAGAATTTAAACTTGATTGAAAAAAACTTTCCTTTTGTAGTTACATTATTTTTTAAGTGTTGCTTTAATTTTATTAGGAAAAAAAATATTTGAAAATATGCAACAACACCATTTCGTTAGAAAGTCATTTATTTGCTTGAAAATTTTATTCTTGTTTTACTGCAAATTCAACTATTTCATTTTTAGTTACAAATTCATCTTATTATGTTAAAAATGTGAAGGACTTGGTTGAAAGTTGAACTACTTTATTCAAAATTCCTATTTCTGCATGGAGATTCTTGATAAGTTTAAAATGTTTGATTGAAAATTGTACCATTTAGTTGGAACTTAGTTTTGTTTTTGGTTGAAAATGATCATTTTTTTTGTAACGAAAATTTAACTATTTAATTTCTTGTGAAAATTTGTTTTTCTTAGTTGATAATTAATTTTTTCAACTCAAAATTTAACTATTTCATTTTTGACTGTAAATTTATCATTTTTATTGTGAAATACAATTATATGATTTCACATCCATGTATTTTGTTAAAAATTCGTCTTTTTTGGTAGCAAATTAATCTTCACGGTTAAAAATGCATCTTTTTTTTTTTTTTTTTTGTTAAGAACTAATTTTTTTATCTGAAAATTTAGCTGTTCTGTTTTTTTATTGGAAATTTGTATTTTGTAGTTGAAAATTCATGTATTTTATGAAGAATTTGTTTGTCTTTTTTTATAGAAAACTCATCTTATTGGTTAAAAATTCAACTACTTGGTCGAAAATTTCACTATTATTTTTAAAATTCGTTTTTTGTTGTTTTTGTTGAAAATTAACGTTTGGGAATTAAAAATATAATTGTTCCATTTTTTGTTGAAAATTTATCATTTTTCTTTGAAAATTCGTATTTTTTAGTAGAAAATTAATCTTCTCGTTTGGAAATTCATGTTCTTGTTCCGGTGGACAGCATTTTTCGGATATGTTTCTCCCTCGGTTTTTTTTTTAATTTCAGCAAAATTCCGTAAATTTTTGTATTATATTTTCAGCCCAATTTTTCTGATCGACAATTGCAGACAAATGTGCTCATTGTATAGAACTTGAAAGTAAATACTGGCGCCTATAAGTTCACTTTATGAATGATATCTTTTGTAGATAAGGCACCCTAAAAAATCGTCTATTCATCTTATCTCAGCACGTGCCAGAAAAGTATATTCCGGATGAGCGTTTTTATCATTTTTGCGTCTGTATCTATTTTAATTCTTTTCGCATTGATGCTTGATCAGCAGTGTTATTTCTAATTGCTTAGGCCTTCCGCCTTCATTTCTGTGTCAAGTAACTTGTCGACTTATATGCAGTTCCCAAGACTATATCTACTTGATAAGATAGTAGTGTGGAAATAAGATAAATGCATACGTTCGATAGAGTTTGCGTTTGGATCAATCAAAGCGTGCACTGCCCTTTTGGAAAGTTACTAGTTGTTGAATACAAATTATTCTTTCGCCAAATTAAGCTCCTTTCAGCACGGAGAAAAATGGATGGCCAATGTTAGAGAGTCAAAATTCAGTCAGTCCGTTTTTCTAAATGGTCGAAAGGACCTTCCATAATTTTTTCGACAAAGAGAGAGGCTCTCATTTTATGGCCAGACTGAAGGAGATCAGACTCGCTATCAGAACAAACAAGGTATCCTTCCGGGATGGTCAATACGACCATCTTGTTTTCACTCATTTCGACAATCCACGGCAGTGACCCCAACTTTGGTATGTAGAGGTACTGCGCTTGCGCTAGCTATGCGAGAGGGGAACTCGTCGCAGCTTATCATTGCCATGGTAACGGATTGTCGCGTCGTGTTCATCTTAAGCGTCGTAGCGCAAGCGCAGTACGCCTACATTCCAAAGTTGGAATCACTGATCCACGGTGGAGTAGTTGCCCCGTCGCGGAGGGCCATTACTTGCGCGTCAATTATGCGCGTGAAAATTAGAAGGCCGAGACCATTTTCGGAGTGAGCGAATGTTATTGAGTCGTTCAGCGTCAGGTTTTCTGTTTATTAAATTTAAACATATTTTTAGTAAGCTCAAACTGCTTTCCGATACATCGAACATGTGTGGAAAGTGAAGTACATGAGAGAGAATATGGTGGAAAGATAGTTCTTTCTTTTGAATTTTCAACGTCAATTTCTATGCTTACAAGGGTTTAAGGACAAAAGTGTCACTCGACGCTCAGATATCTAGTTGTTGTCATCGTGTCGTTTCTCACTGAAAACGTGCTAAAAATTTCATTATTCACTGATGGTGCAGAAAGTAACGATATGTGTGATATTGTCATTGTGCAATTGTCCATTGTTTGTGTATATGAAATCATGTCTCATACACCCCACTATCTACAAATAATAAGAAAGGCTTTTAGATTCTATGTATTTTATATAAATTTTCAGGTTTATAGTTAATTTTATATTATAATTTCCAGTATCTTACAAAAGAGAGACTGGAATATTACACATACACACACATAAACACACACACGCCCGCGCGTACGTATAACGTAGATAGAAAGAGGAAAACATATAGAAAATATAACATAATCAAATATACCCTCTAATATGGCCAAGTTGACTGTCCAAGAAGATCAAATCGACTATCCAAGATGATCAAATTGACCCTCTATGATGATCAGTTCTGCCCTCTGTGATGGTCGAGTCAAACATCTGAAATGATCAATTCGACTTTCTGAGATGGTTGATTTGAGCCTCTTGTTTTAAAATTCTAGAGGTAGTCGCTTTAACCAATTGGAAGTCTATAGTTGATCCTCAAATGTAGCCAGTCTGCACATGCAGATTGCCAGACTGACCTCCCATTTTTCTCCGTGATGGTGGCCGCAAAACTTAATTTTCAAAATTTCCTGACTTTTGAATCCAAAAGAACGAATTTTCAACAAAACAGTTTCACTTTTGCCCCAAATAGTTGAATTTTCAACCTTAAAAAGATGAATTTTCAACTAAATGGTCTAATTAAAAAAAAATGGCCGTGAAATACTGTTGATGTATTTTATGAGCATTTTGCTTCTTCATAAGTACACTGTAAAAAATGTCGGAAATTTCACCCGTAATTTTGTAGGTGAAATTCCCTATTTTGTGTGGGAAAATTTACTTTCCCATACAACAGGGAATTTTTCCATTATTTAGGGAAAATTATCATTTTTGAAGATTGAATTTTTGGTTTTAAACTATGTTTGGTATTTCTCCCAAAGACTTAGGGAATAAGAAAACCCTATGACGTTTCAGAAAATTTCCCACTTCTCAAGTCAAATTAACGGAAATATGACAGGAAGCTTTTTTTCAAAGCCATTTGTAATTTTCATGTTAATATTGTAAAAAAATATGCAGAGGAATTTGCAACCAAATAGTTGATTTTTTAATTGAAAAAGATTAAACCTCAACCAAAGACAGTTACATTTTAAACCAAATAATTAAATTTTCACGAACAACAAAAATTAAATAAGAACCAGACAAAAAAATTATTTTTAAACCAAATAGTTGAACTTTAAAGCAAAAATCACTTGGTTGAAAGTTCAACTATTTGGTCTAAAATAAACTCTTCTGTTGAAAATGTACTCAGGTAAATAAATTTATCTATTTTATAGAAAATTTGTGTCTTCCGTTGGAAATTTCATCTTTCTTTTTTTTTTAAATGCAACTGGTTGAAAATTAATCTTTTTTGTTCTAGAATTGAACTATTTTGTACAAAATTCATCTGCTCTGCATGAATTCTACTGTTTTTGATTTAAAATTAGAATAATTTTTTATTGAATTATCAAGTATTATCTTTTTCGTTGAAAATTCATCCGTTTTTATTGAGAATTCAAGTACGTGTACTTAAAAGTCGAACTATTTCGTTAAAAATTAATTTGTTCTGTTGTTGAGAATCCATGCCTTTGATTGAAAATGTAACTTTTTCTTTGAAAATTCTTCTTTTTGGGAAATAATTAATCTTCTTGGTAGCAAAAAAATGTATTTGGCTGAAAATTCAACCATTTGGTTTAAAATTAACGTTTTCGTTGAAAATTTATATTTTCAGGTAAATAAATTGAACTTTTTTGTTGAAAATTTGTCTTCTTTTCTATTCAATTGTTTTTATTTAAAATAAAAATCTTTTTTGGTTAAAATATCAATTACGTATACAATTTTTCGTTAAGAGCTCATCCTTTTTGTTTGTAATTTCAACTATTTGGTTGATTTAATAATAAAATTTAATTTAAATTTGCAAGACTAAATTTTAATATAGAGCGTTTGATTTAAATTTTTAATTTTTAGATTGAAAAATTAAAAATGTCTTGCATAAAATAGCGTCTTGTTTGAAACTTCAATTGATCAAAGTTATACAATTTCCAAATGAAAGTCCTAATAGGTTAAATAATCAAATTTAAAGCGTAAAAAATACATTCGTTTTAGATTAAAAATATATAAATATTTGAAAACCTAGAAATAAAATTTTTGCAAATTTGAAGACCTTTACTTTTTAATTATACGTACTATTTCCAATATTTTTTATTTCGAGTGTCTCTAATTGTTTATTTTCAGTTCAAAACTCTCCAAGATTTAAATTTAGTATTTCATTGTTCCACATTAGATTTATTCATTTCTATTTTCATATTTCGATAGCTATTTCAAATTGTAGATTACATTTTGAGAGCTTGAATTTTAAAATTTGAACGACCAGGAACATTTTTTTGAACCCGGAAAATGAGTTTGAGAGATGTCATTTAATTTTAACGCGTGTCTCAAAGATCATGAATGGCTGTGATGACCGAATTCAACTTCAAAAAAACATTTAAAAATCAATAACAGACGTGACTCTAAATAAAAATGAAAATTAGGGTATATTTTTCTAACAGACTTTATAGTCAAGTAGAAAGAACAATTAGGATGAGCTTCGCAGTTTGGGCCAAGGGGGAGCCTTGTCTATTTATAGTCGTACTAGAACTAGATTCTCAGCTCAGCGACTTTGATCTAAGATCCTCGTTTTGGCATGACACCAATTCTCGACGTGGTTCCTGAATCAAGATAATCATCAAGATCTATCATTCCATGCATGATCGATCATCCAATCTAATCGATTGTCGAAAGAATTGTTCACCTTATAATGCTGGCTTTTACTTTCTTTCATTGCTTTTCTATTTCCTATTCTGACGTCACATTTTATATTCAGATGAACGATTATTAGAAATTTTTTAAAACCTGACCAAAGTTGTAAGAAATGCATTAACTAAAAAGCTTAATAAATGAATGAAACTAAAAAACATATAATCAATTTTCTATTTAATATTGAAGCTTTCTCTCTAAATTTGAATCAGTGAGAAATGGGTCACTGATTCACATTGCTAGAAATGGGTCACTGAATCTAGGGCTCAAACTCATTACACTACTGACACTTTTCATAGCGATGACACTATTTTGTTACTATTAAAAAAAAAATTACACTCAAGAAACTATTTTCTCACAATTTTCAACGAAAAAAGGTGCATTCTCAAAAAAATGTAAGAGTTGATACTTCAACCAAGAGAAGGTCTTCATTTTATATAACAAATAGTTGAATTGTAACAAAAAAGAAAGAGTTTTATTGAAATAGATGAATCATCAACTAAACAAATTGATTGCCAAACAAAGAGATGCATTTTCAACCCAAAATATAAGATTTCTACAAAATAGTTCAACTTTCAACCAAATGATAATGACGAATTTTCTACAAAACAGTTGAATTTTCAAATCGAGAATATGAATATTCAATGAGAAAGTTAATTTTTAACCAATTAGTTAAATTTCCAACAAAAGTGTTTAAAAATAAATAAATGTCGAATTTAACCAACAAAAGCGATATTTCAAGAAACTACGAAGAAAGACGAATCTTCAACCACTTACATAAATTTTCATCCTAACAGGTAGAATTTCTACAAAATTGTTGGAATTTCTAGCCAAATTACTAATTTTCTACAAAACAGTTAAATTTTAAACAAAAAAGTTTTTTTTTCAAACAATCAGTTGAATTCTCAACGAAAGAGTTGAATTTTCAGTAAAAGGAATTAATTTTTAACCGAAAGAAACGAATTTATAACTAAAATTATCTTCGACCTAACACATTTTTAATTCAAAATAAACAGCAGTTGAGTCTAACCAACGAAATCGAATTTGCAACAAAATACTTAAATCCTCAACTAAAACATAATCATTTCCAGCCAAATAGTTGCATTTTTTACAAAAAAGTGATTTTCCACCAAACAAGACTAACTTTCAGCAAAATATATACATTTTCAACCAAATAGGTCAATTTTCTACCAAATTCTTGAATTTTTGAACCAGAAATGTGAATTTTCTACAAATAGTTGAATTTTCTACAAAAAATTTGATTTTCAGCCAATCAATTAAATTTTCAACAAAAGAGTAAAATTTTCAGTACAAAAAATTAATTTTTAGTAAAAAAAAACAAATAAATTTTCATCTAAAATTATCTTCAGGCTAAGAAGATTGTAATTTAAAATAATGAATAGTCGGATTTATGCAACAATAACGAATTTTGCGCAATGGAATTATATCATCCTTAACTGAAATAGGTTAATTTTAAATCAAACATTCGATTTTTTCAACAAAAAAAAAGTTTTTTACTAAAAAGGACTAATTTTCTATAAAATGCATGAATTAGAAAAAAAGCTAACTTTCTTTCAAACTGTTAAATTTCCAAGCAAAAATGGTTAATATTCAACCCAAAAAGACGATTTTTCAAACAATTACCATTTCTTTTTAACAAAATGTTTGATTTTTAAACAAAATAATTAAATTTGGAGCCAAAATAGTTCAATTTTCAACCAAAAAGATTAATTTTCCAGCAAGAATCTTAATTTTGTACTTAGAAAACGAAATTTAAAAGTTAAAAAATTCAATTTTTAACTAAGAAGGACAGTCTCACTAAAAATGAAACAGTTGAATTTTCAGTTAAAGAAATCAATAACAAAACAAAGTTTAAACAAAATAGGGGGAATTTCAACCAATCCATTTTCATCTAAAAGCAATAATCTGCAGCCAAAAAATTATTTTTACCAAAGTAGTTTCACTTTCAACTAAGTAGTTGAATTCTTATTCTAAAAATATCAATTTTCTACTAAAAATGGAATCGTTAAATTTGACGTTGAAAATGAATTTGCAACAAAGAAATGATTTTTAACAATATAGTTGAATCCTCAACCAAAGAAAGGAATTTTGTACCAAAATATTTGGATTTTCAACCCAGAAAGATGAAATTTCTATAAAAAGTTGAATTTTCAACAAAAAAATGAAATTTTCAACCAAATCTGAGTTTTCAACAAAATTGTTGAATTTCTCACAGAGTAGATTAATTTTTTACTGAATAGTTGAAATGACAACCAGAAACATAAATTTTCAACTGAAAAGATTAATTATCTATCGAAAAAGAAGAACTTTCAATAAAATACATGCATGAATTTTCAACTAAAAAGATTAATTTTTAACTAAAAACTGAATAGTTCAATTATCAGATTTAAAAATAATTTTAACAGAAGAAAACACAAAATTTTTAACATAATAGTTAAAAACTGTTTGGATTACCTATGTAAATTAGTTCGAAATACTGGGATTACTCTGGATGATAGATTCAATACTCTGAATTACAAGTGGATTACTTCGATTATATGAATTACTCTAAATTATTTGGATTGCAAGATTATTACTCTGGATGACTCTAGATTACAAGTGGATCGTTTTAGATAAGAACTGAATTACCCTGGATTACAACTGGATTACTCCGAATGATAAATGGATTACTCCGTCATACAAGGAGATTACTCCAGATTACTAGAATTACTCCGGATTACAAATAGATTATCACGGATTAGAACTGGACTACTCAAGATTAGAACTAGAATACTCTATATTACGAGTCAATTACTTCGGAATAATAGGACTACTCTGGACTACAAATGAATTACTCTGATTACCTAAGTTACTCTGAGTTAACTGGATTAAAAATGTATTAAGCTGGATTCTGGGTGAATTACTCTGAATTACAAGTGGATTACTTGGATTACCTCAGTTACTCCCGAATTCTCAGATTAGAAGTGGATTACCCGGGATTACAAATGGATTACTCCATCTTAGAACCGAATTACTGTGGATGAAAAGTGGATTACGTAGGGATAAATGTGGATCACGTAGGTCGTAGGATTAGATCTGGATTACCCTGGATTACAAGTGGAAAACTCCGGGTTACAAGATGATTACTCCGGAAGACTGTGATTACTCCGGGTTAGACTGGATTAGTCAGATTACACATGATTACCATTTCGGATAACCGAGCGATCCAGCAGATTAGCAATGTTTTTTCCTCTCGGTGAAAACAATTAAAAAAATTCCCGGTTTTTTACAGGTGCTGAGAATCCTAGGATAATATCCGTTTGTCCCGGTCAGGGGCCACCATGTATTCAAAATATTGTTTTATAATGGATGGGTAAATTACGTAGCCCCACAAAAAAGTAGCATGTCCGACGGACCAGACTAGTCAATTTTAACTTATTTTGGGTTGCTAGATCCGAATACAAAGTCAAAATTTGAAAGTTAGCTCTTGTTTTCTTTCTGATCGCAAAAAAGGAAGAAAAAAGTGTTTTTGGGGTTAGGAAATTTTGAGGTTAGGAAGAAAACAAGTGCTTAATTCGGAATTCCGACTGCGGAAACAGATTCAGCGACTCTAAATGCATGAGAATAGACTAGTATGGTATGTTAGAGCTCCTTGAGGCTGTGAAATGTACGAACAAAAGTGTATTTTTCCGTCTTTGCATTCAGATTCAGCGACTCAAAATACGTAAGAACAGACTTAACTGGACGGTCGGAACATGAACAGGTTTTATTTTTTTTGTGGGTCTGTGAAATGTACGAAAAAAGAGTTTTTTGAAGTTAAGAAATTTGGAGATTATGAAGAAAATAATATCAAACTTTGGAATTCGGACTTCCGATTCGGATCCAGCGACCCAAAATACGTAAGAATTTACCAGTCTGGTCGGTCGGACATCCCACTTTTTACCGTGGGGCTGTGTAATTTATATTTTTTATCTAAGGAAATAAAAATTCCGATACTTGAACGCCCCCGTGCATTTACTGCTATTTATAAATATTTTGTTACTCAATATTTTGATGAACTCTCTTCTTATCCTTATAAAGGGCTTGATTGTATCGATATAGTGGGTCGCAAAAGATGACTTTCATTTTTTCTCTGGATGTTCTTTTGGTACCTGTCTCCGGCACAGTTTATTTTTTATGGCTGGTGCTTTATGATCAAGGGGAACAATAATTCACTTTCTTGTCCTTCGGCCCTGTACTTATAAAGGCGTTTTAGTTCCGGCTGGGCGGCGGGGGCCCAACGCGGATTTCGTAGTGGTGGGCCCACGGGTGACCAGATGTATAAAGTAGGTCGGACCCAGAAGAGAATCACACTTTTGCTTCGCTTCCTGCCAAGAGAATGACGAAGAATTACAGTCTCTTTCCTGTGCCTGTAACTCAAGATGAATGAAGAGGACTATTGTATGCTGATAATTATAATTTTCTTTATGATCCCTTCGCATTTCGGTCAGCCTTTGAACAATCAAGAAAAATTCTTTCAAATGAGGGCCCGAACAGAAACTAATTCATGCATAAAAATTGTATTGAATGGCGAAATTCACTTTACCGTTTTTATTATTATAGCGTCGTGCAAAAACTACGTCACTCAGCACTGCAGAATGTGAGATGCATAGAAAATATGCAAGTAAATGAACATTTTTTCAAATGCTTGCAACAATTAAAATCATTTATTTTATTCATCTAAATACAGAATTCACACTATTGAACTACTTTGTTGAAAATGTATTCTGCTTCTTCAAATAATTTTATTAACTAAAAATTCAATTGAGCCATTTTTGGGCATGAAATTTATAGTTTTTAGTTGAGAATTCAACAATAGATTTTTTCATTGAAAATGCCTCTTTTTTGGTTAGAAGTTTGAATATTGCTTCCTCATAGAGAAAGCTTTGTAATGGTAACATTTTCCAACATTTTTAAATTCATTCAATTAAAGCTTCCTCAGTTTAAAAATGCCTAATACATTGTTCAAAGAAATTATCCGGATGTGTGTGTGTGTGTGTGTGTGTGGATGTCACACTTTTTTGTGAACACGATAACTTGAAAACGGGTGCAGATAAATTGATGAAATTTGGAAGGCTTTCATTATTTTCATTTATCAGTTGAAGATTCACCTCTTTGATTGAAAGTTAACTATTTTGTTTAAAATCAATTTATGAACTGCAAATTTAACTATCCTATTTTTGATTGAAAATTAAGCGTATTTAGCACAAAATTCAACTATTTGGTTGAAAATTACCTTTTTTGTTAAAACTTTATATCTTTGGGGTAAAAATTGAAACACACTCTTGAGAATTAGCTTTTATACTCTTAAAATCCAACGATTTGGTTGAAATTCTTTCCTCTCTTGACAGAAAAATCTTTCTGGTTATCTATTTTTGGCTGGAAATTGATAAGTTTTGGTAGGAAATTCAACTATTTATTAAATTTTCCCATTTTTCTTTTTTGGTTGCAAACTGAACTACTTTTTTGAAAATTTATTTTATCGTTTGAAGATTTAACTGTTTTTTTTATAATTTTTTTTCTTGTTCTTGAAAACTGATGTACTTTGTTTTGAATTCGAATTTTTCGGTAGAAATTGAATCTTGTCGACTAAAAAATAAACTGCTTGGTTGAAAGTTAGAATACTTCATGATAAATTTATTTTATTCGTAGAAGATTCATCTCTGGTTAAAAAATTAACTATTTTGTTGAAAATTTGTTTCTTTGTTGTTGAAAACCTACTTTTTGAATTACCAGTTCAACTGCATATACCATTTTTTGTTAAAAATTGATCGCTTTTAGTTTACAATTCAACTATTTGGCTGAGAAGAACATTTTGTTAAGACTTCATATTTTCGGATAGAAAATTCAACTGTTTTGTAGAAAATTCGTACTTTTTCTTGAATGATTTAACTATTTTTTTGAAAATTCGACTTTCTGGGTTAAAAATAACCTTTTTTTTTAGAGAATTCGTTTTCCTGTTTTGAAAATGCAACAATTTGGTTACATTTTTTTCTCTTGTAACTGAAAAATCTTTCCTGATTGACAATTTAACTCTTTTGTTGAAAATTTGCCTTTTTCTTTTGAAACTTAATCTCCTTTGGTAAAATTTGTATATTTTTGAGGGTAAAAATGCAACTGCTTTGTTCAAAATGAATCTATTTTGTTTGAGGAATCAATTATTTTGTTAAGAATGTAATTTTTTTCTTGAAAATTTGTATTTTTGAATAGAAAATTCGTCCCTTTGGATTGAGAATTCAAAAGTTTTCTAAAATATTCATCCTTCTGGGATGAGCGTTCAACTATATGGTTGGGTATGCTACTGTTTTTGGTTTTAGTTTAATCTTTTTTGTTTAAAGAACCACTCGGTTAAAATTGATCTTTTTTTGGTTGAAAATTCAACGATTTTGCTGAAAATTCATCCCTTTTAATTGTAAGTTCAACCAGTTGTGAATGTAACTGTTTCTTTCATAACGAATTTTGTTGTTATCAAAAATTCAACTTTTTGGATTTATATTCAACTATGTGGGAAAACATTCAACTATTTTGTTGAAAATTAATTTTCTGTTCGAAAATTGTACTGCTTTGTTAAAAATTCGTCTCTTCGCATTTACCTTAAAAGATTCATCTCAAATTTGATAACGTTATAAAGGACCCGAAAGGAAACTTTTCAGTGCTAAGGCGTTTTCAGTTTAGAATTTTTTTTTGATCCACTGTAATCATTTGATTGGAAATAACGGTTGTGGTTTTCATTTTTGACCGCGTTGTTCGAACTCAGAGATTTTTTTTTTGCTCAAAAATTTAGGAAGTCTTTTTGGAACCACTAGAAACTTTTCAGTCCTACCGGAAATGGAAGGACCAAATTTTTTTTTCGATACGCCCTAAATTGTGGACGCTCCCTATGCTAAAATCAAATTTTCCGTTAGATGCATTGAATTCCCGATTCGTTTGTGTTAAATTTAAACCGGAAAAATACTGTTATGTCCTGAATATTCCTGCAGGTCGACTATACAATTTACATCTTCCTTGTCCTCTCTTTTTTCATTCTTCACTCGCTTTTTCTTCCTTTTACTTGATTCTCCTTTCCTTTTTTTTTCTTTTCCTCTTTATTTGCATCCTCTTCTGACACGAAATTTCTTTGAATGTCGAAGGAGTTGGAGCGACGGGAAACCCCCTGCAGTGGTATGGATGCGATGACCTAATTGTGAAGTAGTGAAAGTGGCACGCTGGCCTGGTCAGACATGGCCTGCCACCGTTCACCCACACAACCCTGCATTCTCAATACTCATGTATTCCACAAATGTACTTGTGCTTGTTTCAGGGTGTACTTACATTCACACAACTTTATACATAAGAATACTTGAATACTTCATACTTATGCATGTAAAACGCACGTACCTACTACTTATGTTCATGAGCGCATGCAGGGTACTTATGTGAATGCATATACATATATATGTCGATAGCTCTCTTGCAGTTGGAATATAGCGAGTCAATGGTGATGAGGTGAAGGTAATGTAGGTGCAGCTACCGACTGGTATACTAATTGGAAATTATGGAAATTCAAGTCGGGGCAGGATTCTGCAAACTTCTTATCCGCCTCCTCCGAGGGGGAAACAACTTCTGAAGATGCGGGACAGCGGAGGTGGATTACTCCGAATTATATCGGACTACACTGGATTATCTCGATATACAGAACCACTCTAGATTAGCTAATCCCTAAATCCGAATTAGTAGAGATTTTACTAATTCAATTAGTAGCATTGCATCTGACTGTTAAATTAGTAATTTGATCACTTCCTACTACATGAAATGATAAGATGTAGTTCACTAAATGAATTCGTTAGAGTATTCTACTAATCTGCTTAGAAGTACTAACCTACTAATTCAATGAGTAGCAATGAATTATTATAGGGAGAAATAATTTAATTTGATTCGTGCTTAAAAGCAATTTTATTATTGCTTTGCATAGTTTAAGATGATTAGTGTATGAAAAAATTTACGTTTTAAGAGACATAAGAAGCCATAGAAATACAAGAGCCTGCATGAAAAAATGCATGGACGTGAATGAAGCTAGAGTAGTATGCCAGGACAGAAATATGTGGCGACAAATAGTTTATAAACAGAGTGACAATAGAGTGAATGATGCCTGGTACAAAGACCTTGGATACTAATGGGCCCAAGTAAGGAACCATACATAATAATTTTGTGAGGCTCCTCACTTGGGGTGATCGCTAGAGAGATTGATCAGCAACCTGGGTCGGAGCAGCGTTGCGGAGTGAACGTGTCATTTATATAAATAACACGAGAACTCCAGATCAGTCTAAAACATCTATACGTGACACCTACATACCCATCCACCCTATACCCATATACCGATCAACCTCATACCTATATACCTATTTCACTACCTTCCAACCAAACAAGTCACGCCTACCCCGGAAGGGAAAAGGCTTAATGGTATAATAATAATAAAAAGTGTTACATGTGCAACTTCAATCGTATACAGTGAAAAAAAAACATATTATATGTTGAAGCTGTTCATGTCAAAAAAATTATTATTTTAGTATGTTAAATAATTTTCAAGACTTGAAATAGTAACTAGCAATACATTTACCAATTCATTGAGTAGTAACATTGCCGATTTCTTTAGTACAGTTGCTAATTCATTTAGTCAGTTATTCTTACTCATTGAATTAGTAGATTTTTACTAATTACCAGTAAACGAATCGGCACTATTTGATTGAAATTAGTAGAAAACTACTACCAATCAGTAGTTTCCTACTGATTCAAATTTAGAGAGTGAGATTAATCCAGATTGTGTCACTGTAAAAACAAAGTATGATTTTAGGGCTAGCTCCAGGAATTACAACAAAACTCAGAGAAAACAATCTCAATTAGTACTAAAATAATACCACTAGTAGGAACTCAGATTCATTTATTTTACATTGAAAATAACAGCATCAAGTTATTATATTCACAAACAGTGTTGGATTATTCTGGATTATAAAAAATTATGGTGGGCCAAAAAGTATTACTTTTTAAGCAAATGATTGAATTTAAAAAAAAATAGATGAACTTTAAATTAAATAGTACAATTTTCACCCAGCAAGATTTATTTTCTACCAAAAAATACTAATCTTCACCACAATACATGATACATTTTCTACCAAAAATGGCATAGTTACATTCTCAGTAAGAAAATTGAATTTCAACCAAAAAAATTCGAATTTTCTACAAAGTACTTTAATTTCCAAAGGAGGAGATGTATATCCAACTGAAATAATAAATTTTCAAAGGGAATAGTTCAATTTCCAGTGAAAACATATATTTTCCACCAAAAACCAACGATTCTTCCGTAAAACAATTAAATTTTTAAAAAAGAGGATACTTTTAAACAAAATTGTCTAATTAACAACGAAGAAGATTCATTGTTTACCAAATAGTTGACTTTTTTATCACATACAAGTATTTCTAAGCCAGAAGATTAATTATCTACCGAAAAACGTAAATTTGAAACCAAATAGTTACACTTTTATCTAAAAAATATGAATTTTTAACAACAAATGGATTATTTCCATTTCCAAACAAAAAATTAGTTTTTGAAGAAAAAAAAAAAAAAGAATTATCGAGAAAATAATTCAATATTCAAGCAAAGACATAAATGTTCTACTAAAATGATGCATCTCTAACCAACCAAGTAGTTACATTTTCAACCAAGATGATGCATTTTCTACTAACATTTTTTTTAACCAAATACATGAGTTTTCATCCAAGTAGGTGAATTTTTGACTAGAAAATATTATTTTTGAACAAAAAATAAAGAAGTTAAATTTTCAGTAAAGAAAAATTAAATTTCAACGAAAGAAAAACGTGTTTTAAAGAAAAAAGTCCAATTTTAAATCAAAGAGGTGACTTTTCAAAACTGATCAAATTTTTAATGAAAAAAGATTGAACTTCAACCAGAAGGAGTTGCATCTCTAACTAAAGAATGTACATTTTCCGCAAATACATTATTATGATAATTACATTTGTAATCTAAAATCTTGATTTTTTTTACCAAAAAGAAACGGATTTTTAACAAAAGAGATCAATTTTAAACTACAAAGATGAATTTTCAACTAAAATGATAAAACTTACATTGGAATAGTTAAAGTTTCATTTTTAAAAAAATTTAACCAAAAAACCAACGATTTTTCAACAAAATATTAATATTTTCGAGCAAAGAGATGAATTTCGAACATAAAAGATCAATTTTTTAACCAAGAAGATTAGTTTACTACCAAGATTTTCACAAAAATACGCAAATTTTCAACCAAACAGTTGAACTTTTAAGAGAAAAGATCAGTTTTCAACGAAAAAGGATGAATTTTCAAGCAAGTGATTGAATTTTCAACTAAAAATACGACATTTCAAATGAAAAGGGAATAGTCAAATTTTCAGTTGAAAACATTAATTTTCAGCTGTAAGAACGAATTTCATTTTTTTCTCGGCAGAAAATTCAACTCTTTGGTTGAGCTGTTTACTTTTCTGTTAAGGAAATCCTCAGAAATAATAGTTGATGATCCGACCATAATCATGCTAGTCGAAAATTCATCTCTTTGGTTAAACATTAAACTATTTTGTTGAAAATTTGTCATTTTTGTTACAATTCAACGGTTTCTAATTCCAATTTTGATTGAAAGATGATATATTTTTTATTTAAGAATTCAACTATTTGTTTAAAAATTCTATTAGTTTGTTTCAAAATTTAATTATTTTGTTGAAAATTAAAATATTTTGTTAAAAGTCATCTTTTTTGTGCAAAAATTTAATTTTGTTTTCAACATATTTTTTCCCCATTGAAAATGCAACCATTTGATTGAAAATTCAACTTTTGTTGCTGTTGAAAACTCAACTATTTGGTAGAAAATTCATCTTGTTTAGTTGAAAGTTTATTCTTTCTGATTTACAAGTCTAATATTAGATTCATGGTTATATTTCTGGTTACAAATTCTACGGGTTTGTTGTTGAGAATTCGGCTTTTTTTGTAACTATTTGGTTGAAAAAGTATCTTTCTTGTTTGGAAATTAACTTTTTTGATGAAAATTCATTTTTTTTCTTGCAGAAAAAAATAATTTTTTTGATTATAAAAATTTTTGTGAGAAATCAGTCTATTTACCGTGTTTTGAGAGCATGTTGGGCTATGATGTCTGCAAGAATGAAAATAATGAAACATGTTTTATTGCGGCAGAATAGGCTCCTACTTGTATATGTTACTGCTGGTTGGAAAAATGTGAAATTATCTATTGTTTTTCACTGACCTAATTATTATTAATAATAAAAATGGTGTTTAGAGTTGAGGCTGAACTTTTAAGGTAAGGGCGCCTGCCCTGAAAATCGAAGAGCCAAGTTCCGGGAGACGTTGAACCGAATTCGTTGCTCGTCGCTAAATTTACCCTCGACCACCTAGAAGTATTCTCGTTGATCGGGGGATACCGTTCAAGTATTTTCAATTAAGACCTTTCATCGATTTGAAAAGCGAACTCACTATCTAGACGCAAATCGTCTTTGAAGGAAAAGGAAAACAAATCATTCTAAGCACTAAGAGTTTGCTCTCAACATTCAAAGTAAAACACTTCATTTTCCAAAAATAAATATATGACAAAAGAGTTTTTATTCTAAGTAAAAAAAATTCTATTTGAAAAACTTGCTCAAGGGCAGTTTGAACTTCTCTGATTTTAATCGGAAAGATCCTGATTTGAAAAATTTAAACATTTCGCGTCAATAAGTAGTATGACTTTAGAAGTACGACGCCACTTACCGACTGAGCAAGGTTCTGTTCAATGTTAAGCTACCGACATCAAGTAATTACCATCGGTCGGTAAGTGGCTTCGTACTGTTGTAGCTATACTACTTCAATAAAGTTTTGTGTTTATTATTTCTATGACATATTCAATTCAAGCTGGTAACTTTGCTAAGTTGATGGTCATATATGAACTAAAAACAGATAACCTCTACGAACTTCACAGCCCAAAATGCTCTCGTAATAGAGGAAATAGAGTGATTTTTCAAGAAAATGAGGGAATCATAAAAAAGTAAATACTTTAAAATAAAACTAAGGGATCGACCATAAACTACATACCAATTTGAGGTGACGGGGAGAGTAATTGGAAGTAACGTTAGGAACTTAGAGAACATTTGGTTTCGGTCGAAATTATACTAATTGGTTAAAAATTTAATCATTTTCTTGAAAATGTAACTATTCTGTTGAAAAGTCATCTTTTTTGGTGAAAAATTAAGCGACTTGGTTGAAAGTTGAACTACTTTGTTAAAAATAAATTTCTTCTGTTGAACATTCTTCTCTCTTATTGACAATTTAATTATTCCATTTTTCGAAAAACTAATCTTCTGGGCTAAAAAATCATCTTTTCGATTGAAATCTTTGGTTGAAAATTCATTTTTTTGTTTTGTTAAAGATTCATCATTTTATTTGAAAAGTAATAAAAGTAATAATATTTTTGAACTCTTCGGTTGAAAATGTAAGTGTTTTGTTGCAAATTCTTTCCTAATTGAAAATTCAACAATGTGATTGAAAATTGATGTATTTTGTTGAAAAGTCGTCTTTTTAGGTTGAAAAATCTACTACTTTGTTTAAAGATTAAATACTTTTTTAAAAATTGCTACAATTGATGCATCATTTTAGTAGAAAATTGATCTTTTCGGAAGAAAATTCATTTCTTTGGCTCGAAAATTCAACGATTTAGTAGAAAATTGTAATATTTGCTTAAGGGGGTATTTCTATTTGATAGGATCAAAAAATCCATTTAAAAATTTTTTTTTTGATAGTATATAGCATGTGGAATTTGTATGCAAAGGGATTTGTTTGGTTCGGACTTTTGAACGAAGTTGCAGCAGAGCCAACTGCGCAGAGCGGAAAGTACTCAGCCGCACGCTGTGGATGGACGCCTCGGCTGTCAAGCAGGCAGGTCATAAATGTGTATAACAGAGTCATTGTTCGTCTCAAACAGGTTTTCTTTCCCCAATACGATGATCCGAAAGCATTTATAGATTTGTATCCAAGTTCTAGTCAAAATTTTCAGTACTTTAGGGAAAAGTAGATAGCATTTGCCAGAATTGACCGGATTGGGAAGGTTTATAATCTACAGAAAATATCAAGTTTAAATGCAAAGCCAGATATATCCTTTCACGCGTACCACGTGTAACCAAAGGCAAATTATGCTAATGAGTTGGGATTTTTTTCTCGATTTTCTACGTTCTTAGAAATGATTAATATACGACCTTGACGCTACTTTCGCCTAAGTAAAGCGTTACGTGTCAGTTCCACTGCACGCGAATCATGTCAATTCACCTTTACTTTCTTATGGACTTTTAATCCCCGTCGATTACAGAATACAGATATCAGATTTTATATGGATAGGCATTAGGGTGATTGAAAAAAAATTATTTTCGAAGCTGAACACGCACACTAGTCTGAGGAACCGTCCATATATTACTTCAATAATTTTCTTCTATTTTTGACCCCCCCCCCCCGACCCACCCCTCGTCGCCCCTCGTTGAAAACCGTAGTTTTGCTTTAACCGCCACCACCAAGAAAAGTAATGTAGCCGTTGACTAAACACTAAGCTCTGGCAATGAATCAAGAATAATTAAAAATATTGAAATATCAGACTTCAGTGCCCAAAATGATCTCAAAAGAGGAGAAATGGGGTGGTTTTCAAGAAAACGATATATGATATGAGAATCTTCAACAAAAGAAATGGATTTTCAATAAATTATAGTTCAATGAATTAATTAATTAATTCTTAACAAAGTTGTTAAATTTCTAAAAAAAAAAAATTCAACTATAATGATGAATCTCCCATATAGAAAATGAATTTTGAACCAAATAGTTGAATTTTTGACAGAAAAGATGAATTTTCAACCATAAAGATTAATTCTCTACCAATAAAGACGAATTTTCAATAAGTTACATACATTTTCAACTAAAAATGGAATAATTATATTTTCAGTTACATAAATTAATTTTTACGAAAAAAACGGATTATCAACAAAATAGTTGAATTTTTAACCAAGGAAATTAATTTGTAACACAATACATGAATTTTCAACTAAAAAAGATCATTTCCCAACCAAAAATGGAGTAGTTAAATATTCAGTTTGAAAAATGGATTTTCAACGAAAGAAACGAATTTTTAAATAGCTGAATTAAACCAAAACGGACGAATTTTTAACAAAATATTCGAATCCTCAACCAAAAAGACGAATATCCAACAAAATACATGAATTTTTAACATATCAAGGATACATTTATAACCAAAAATTGTCACATAAAAAAATTTATTTTCAACAAAAAATCTGAAAAGATGATTTTTTAACAAAATATTTAAATTTCCAATAAAAAATTTGTATTTTTAACTAGAGATGAATTTTCAACTGAAATTATGAACCTTCAACAAAAGAAATGGATTTTTAATAAACCAGTCCAAATTTTAAACAAATAGTTGAGTTTTCGAGTGGAAAGCTAAATTTTTCACCAAGAAGAATAATACCAAAAGAGACAAATTCTCAACAAAGTAGTTAGATTTTCAATGAAAGAAATGAATCTTCAACTATAATGATGAATCTGTCATACAGAAAATGAATTTTGAACCAAATAGTTGAATTTTCAACAAAAAAGATGAATTTTTGACCATAAAGATTAATTTCCTATAAAAAAGACAAATTTTCAATAAAATACATATTTTCAACCAAAAATGAAATAGTTGAAATCGTCGAATTTTCAACCAAGGAAATTAATTTTCAACAAAATACAGGAATTTTCAACTATAAAAAATCAATTCTCACCCAAAAATGGAATAGTTAAATTTTTAATTAAAGAATTAATTTCCAACCAATTAAGAACAAATTTTCAACAGAACTTTCAAATATGTAGTTGAATTCTCATCGAAAAACGTAACACTTGATATTTCACCAAAAAAGATTTTAATTTGAATCTGAAAATAGTTCAATTCAACTAAAGAAGATGAATTTTCAACAAAATAGTTAAAAATCCTCGATCAAAAATGATTAGTTGTCAACCAAGAAGTTGCAATTTTAGCTATAAAAATGACATTTCTACGAAAAGATCTGAATTTTTAAGCCAAAAAGACAAATTTTCAACCAAGAAAGATTTTTTAGTCAATAAAGAAAGAGAAAGCATCTAAAAGTTGGAATTTACATGCCAAAAAGGCGAATGTTTTAAAAAACAGTTGAATTTTTAAACTGAAAATATGAATTATCAACAAAAAAATTGATATTCGACTAAATAGTTTAATCAACCCAAAAAGACAAATTTTCAAGATAAAAATTTGTCTGATTCAAACGTTTAAATTTTAATATCTAATAAGTCTTAAAAAATTAAAAATGGGAAAATTAGAATTAATTTAATTTTGGATGCAACAATAATTGAAGTGTGAATGTGTCCAATTTGCAATTCTTTAATTTTGAAAGCTGCAGTAAAAATGGTTTTATTTTGGAAAATAGGCATTCAGTGATTTTGAAACAGTACATTATCAACAGTTGAGGGTAGGACGGGTGGGTGGGGGGATTATAATTTGCTCAATTGGGAATTTTCCTTTGAATAAGTCTTGTTCATTGCAACAGAAAAAAAGTATTTTAGTGAATTTATATACATGAAAGGAAAAGTAAACAGGTTTTTCAAATTCCTCTGATCGTATTTGGATGTTTCGGGTTACGTAACCGGGAAAAGTGAGATTGGGTATTCAATTAGAAAAGCATAGCTATAATATGTACAGCATCAGATTGAAATATACATTTACTTATAACTAGAATTTATGACGAAATAAGCTATATATAATAAGATATATAAGAATCTAGGCTTCTTCTAAATCTGCAAATGGCGGGTTGGAATTGGCGATGTTAAAGTAAAAACATTGCTTTTGGTGTAAACTATGTAAATAATGTATCTTGCGCACTTATAACGACTATAGGTGAACACTTATCTCCACAGTTCCAGTAATAAATTTTCTCGAATATCTCCTTGCAGTAAATCTTTAGCGATGGGCACAATGGATACTTTCGTGCCGTTTATTGCCTATATATATACATATATACACATATTGCTACCGAGATGAACCGCTGAGAGAGACACGACCCCTGGTGACGGTAAATTTTTTTTACATATCGAATAAGTTAAAAAATAACAATGAACTTTAAAATTGAAAAAAAACAGCAGTTACCTCTCATGTCCGAAATATGGAGGTGTCGAAAACTGTATAAAAATGAATATTGCACTAAGAATGGGCTATTGCACTATACAAAACCATTTAATTATAAAAATGTGATGTTTTCTCTGTGTGTCAGTTCTTTTTTTTTGTTAATTTTATATCGGATTATTTATCTAGGGTATTTAATTAAATCCTGAAGAAATTCCTTGACAATTCCAGGTTTTCTTTAGGTATCTCAAGCCCTTTAAGTATTTTGCACTTTTTTAAACAATAGACTTCATATGTAAAATTGAATGAATGCTTTTTTGTTTATTAAAGTAACTTCATTGAAGGATAAGTAATTTTTCAATGGTATAAGTATCTATTTTTTTATCAATTGAATGTTTATAGTCGCATCAGGAAGCGAAGCTTTCTGAAAACACATCCAGTGTCGCTTCCCGCTTCGGGAATCGAACCCACGCCATCGTGGCTGCCAAGACTGCAGTGTTGGAACATAAGACAAGCATGATACTATCTGAGCCAAGATGACATCCTATAGAAGTAGCTATTCTTGAATATATAATCACCGTCGAATAATGAAATAAATCATATTAAAAACACAAATTATTAAATCTAGAATTTTTTAATAAAGTTCATGAATTTGAATAGTGATAAAAATAAATTATTATTTCATCTTCATACAGTTTAAATATGTTGCATATATAACATATTAGTGATGCGTGGTAGAATCATGAAATTTAGGCAGCCCGCCAAGAAAAGAAAAAAACCTACAAGAGAATATTAAACATCACAGGTCTTAGCGATGAGGAGAGAAATAGACTTAAAGGCGATTACAGAGACAAAAAGAGGAAAGTTAAAAGACTAGTCAAGAAAAGTAAAGATAAAATCAGAACAGAAAAGAAAAAAATACAAAAAGACTTTGAAGGAACCATGAAACTATTATTTAAAGAGACGAAGGAAAGTAAAAGTACAGAGTTTGTCAGCATGAGAAACAGCAAACGTGAACAGAACTGCGACATAGAACATAATGCATTAGAAAACCCAATTGAAAAAAACTGTCTCTGCGGTTAGAGATATAATTAGGAATTTAAAAAAAGATAAGGCTGCTAGTGAAGACAGAATTAGTGCTGAAATGCTTAAATACGTTGGCGAGTACATACCTCATATCTTGATAAATTTATGTATCGAGATGGGAGAAGTCCCAGACGATTGGAGAAAAGCGATTATCGTATCAATATACAAAAGAAAAGGAGATGAAAGCAACTGCAGTAATTACAGAGGTATCAGCTTACTAAGTACCGTAAGTAAAATATACTCAAAAATGCTTATACGTACGGAGATGAAAATAACAGAAGAGAAGATATAGGAAGTCCACAGTGGATTTATGACAGGAAGATCATGTACAGATCAAATACTTAGTTTAAGACAGATCACAGAAAACAAGTTTGAGAGTAGGAAAGAAAGTTTTCTGTGCATTATTGACCTAGAAAAGGCATTTGACAAGGTAAATAGAAGTAGACTTTGGGAAGTCCTCAAAGAGTACGGAGTTAATGGAAACAGTGAAGGTACGTGGGATAGCTTTCGCAGATGACAAGATTTTTATGGCAGAATCAATCGAGGATTCACAAAGAAAGTTGAATAAACTTAATAGAAGCATGAAGAACATGGGCCTCAAAAATTAACGCAGATAATACAAAAATCACGGTTTTTGAAGGAAACAGTGAGAAAACAATATGCAACATTGTCCTAAATGATCAGAGATTAGAACAAGTTGAAAAGTTCGTATATTTGGGTAGCCTATTCACTAGCGACGGAAATATAGATGAGGAGTTAGATAGGCGCATAAATGAGGGTGAGAAGGTTACCGGTAGAGCAGGGTCCATTCTCCGAAGTAAAAAGCTATCAAAAAAAGCTTAAATGGCTATACATAATTCTATATTCGTACCGACCGTACTATACGGTAGCGAGACATGGACCTGTCAAGAAAAGAACAAGAGTAAAATTAACGCGATTGGCATGAAATCTCTACGCACAATACGCGGGAAAACACTGATCCACAAAGTGAGAAACGAAATGATCCTCAAAGAATGGGTGCAAAAGAGACAATAATTGACATGAGGAAAGAAATCAGTTAAGATGGTTCAGACATGTTGAAAGAATGAAGGATGCACGACTAACGGAACAAGTGTATAAAGGGAAAGTAAATGGCAGTACACCCAGAGGCAGACCACGGAAAGAATAGTTAAAATGTGTGAATAAAACCTTAACCCGAAGAGACATAAGAAGCCATAGAAACACGAGAGTTTGCATGAAAAAATGCATGGACGTGAAGGAAGCTAGAGGAGTATACTAGGACAGAAAAGTGTGGCGACAAATAGTTAATAAAAAGAGAGTCAGTAGAGTGAAGGACGCCTGAAACAAAAGGCTTTGGATACTAATGGGCCCGATTCGGGAACCTCATATGACCACCTTGTGAGGCTCTTCATTCGGGGCGATCGCTAGAGAGATTGATCAGTAACCTGGGTCGGAGCAGTGTTGCGGAACGAATGTGTTACTTGAATAAATAACACGAGAATTATAGATCAATCTAATAAAACTATACCCTCTACTTCACATTACTCCTTTCCTCACCGAGCGAGTAACGCCTACCCTGAAAGGGAAATGGCTTAATGGTATAATGATATTTTGAATGAAAGATATTTTGCAGGTGAGTAGACACCTTGTCCATTCAGGGGAAATAAGGTGATTTTTATACTAAAATAAGGAAATATATTCTTCAAACTAAAATTAAAGTGGTTAATGGAATTTAAGAAAATGTTAATTGAAATTTACAAAGTATATTAGAACAAAAAAATTAAATTTGAATGAATGTTGTTGTTTACGATATTAAATTTAATTCAGAACGCTTCAAGTTCCTAATATTTCAAGTAAAAATATTGCATTTGAACCAAAAATATAAGTTTTCTACAAAAAAAATCCGACCAAATAGTTTTATTTTTAACTGACAAAGATCAATTTTCAACCAAATAGTTGAATTTTTAATAAAAAATCATTTTGAACAAAAGAAAGGAATTTTCAAGAAAACAGAGAAATCCAAGCAAAACCGACCAATTTTAATGTAATAGTTGCAAATTTTTAGTTGAAAAAATTAATTTTAACTACAAATTTATCAACAAAACAGTTATATTTATAACCGAACAGATGAATTTTCAATTTAAAGAAATAACTTCTAACCAAAGATTAAATAATTAAATTTCCAGTTGAAAAATAATAATTTCCAACTACGAGAATGAATTTTCAATTGAAATGATGAATTTTCAACTAAAATGTTAAATCCTCAACTGGAAAAGTTGATTTTATCTATTAAAAATATGTGTTTTCAACACAGAAGATTAATTTTCTACCAAAATGTACCAATTTTCAATCGATCACATGAATTTTCGATTGAAAAAAATCAATTTTCTACCAAAAACGATATCTATTTTTTTGAATACATGAATTTTCCACTAAAAAAGATCCATTTTCAACCACGAATTGAATAGTTGAAGATTAAATTAGAAAAATTAATTTTCAGCCGAAGAGATGAATTTTCATCTAAAAAGTTGTAATATTCAACTGGATTAGTTAACTCTTCATTTAAAAAAAAGATTCTTGACGAAAAAAAAGAATTTAAACCGAAATTGATGAATTAACAAAAGAAGTTAACTTGCAACTAAAAACAACGAATTATCAACGAAATAGTTAAATTTTCAAACAAACAGACGAATTTCCAATTAAAATGATGAATATTCGACTAAAAGTATAAATATCAAACTGGAATAACTGAATTTTCTACTAAAAAATATGAATTTTTGACAAAATACATGAATTTTCTACTAACAAATAAATTTACAACGAAAAATGTAATGTTCATGTTTCAACCAAAGAATAATTTAATTTTGAATAAAAAACAGTTGAATTCAACCAGAATGATAAGGAACTATCTAATGATTTTTAATGCTCGTTAATAATTTTCACAATTAGTTAACAAATTATCTAACGGGAGAAGGATTGACGGAAGATAATATTTCAAATTTGGGCTGCATTCACAAATAGATAAGTAATCCACTCGAATTTCTCCCAACTTTTTCGGATATCTTTTAGACTTTAGGAGAAGTTTAAAGTTGTTCTTCAAAATCTAGGCATGGTCAACAGTGATTTTTTTCCAAATTTCTTGCTTTTACAAGAACACACAATTTTTCATCGAGATAGGAGAAATGTCGTTGGACAGAGCAAAAAATTTCGAATCACCTTCGCTTAATCCGAACCCAGTGCGATTTTTTCACTGATGTGAGATAGAGCTAGTTTTTCCTAAGTGTTAGGACTTTCCGTCCTGATATTAGTTCCGTAGGGTTTGTAGAAGACATAAACTGAAACAAGTGCTGACAAGCCGAACAATGAGACAAAATGTGGTACAAATAGTACTAACATAGATTCCAGTGATTCAAAATCTCTGTTCATGCAATATTTTTTTAGCCGTTCTTGAGCTGATGTAGATAGATATGTAGATAGATAGATAGATAGATAGATCGACAGATAGATAGATAGATAGATACATATAATTTATTTGTATAAGTAAAATACTGTTACAATTCATCAATTCTGATAAATACATCCAATTCAAATAAAAGAGAGTTTTCTAGGATAATTCGCGCAGACACAGAAAACCTGCACGCTCATTATTTGTTAGTTATAAATCACCTAATCTTGAGAGCATTAACAAAGTGGTTTTATACGCCATTTAAATGGTTTTCGCTTTCTATAAATAGTAATTGTTGCATACATAGTACAAAAGAAAATGACTGAGTGTTTCTGGAGGGTTGATATTGGAAATGGTGCAGTTAGCGTTTGTATCAATAATATATGTGTTTATCTCATAACTAATTTTGATTCTAGAGTGAGATGTCAACTTTCGCTGGCTAATGATTCTAATTTTGCTAAATGGTAATCTAAACTTTAAATATGATTATGTTGTCAATTGTCTGAGGCTTATGTGTCTATCAGTGTTTAGAGATCTATCAATGTTGAAACATTTTCAGTTGTTTTCCCAAGTGTTTATAATACTATCGCACCTTTTGTCCTAATCTCTCTGCTAGACAGCGTGTATTGTTGTGACCAAAGAGTACAATCTCCCGTTGTCTCGATAATTGCTTTGATTTACTTGAGTTGATCTTCCAAACAAATGATTCCAAAGCACATATCATTCCCATCAACTGCGGAAGAAGATGAGTTCAGAAACAAAGGATCCTCGAAGCAGGAAAGGATCGAGGAGGATGGTCCTTGTACTTTAAAGAGGTTTGAATCGGGCAAGATCGAATCGTTTGGGATCGGACTGGCGTCGATAGTAGATGTTGTTGGTGGTTCACAGCCGATGCTGGTACTCAGTGTTGTGCCACTTTCACTTGGTTACATAACTTGTACGTTCGCGAGCGGGGAACTGGGTAAATGGGAGAACCACAATCTGCACCACTACCACCTCAGTCTCAATCTGTATGAGTTTCCATCCATGATTGTTCATGTGACTGTATTGAGCCTTCCTTCGTTTACGTTTACAGAGCCTGGAGATCGCCGAAGCTTCGTTACGAATTCGTAAAACGTCATGAAACGACCGCCTGTTCCTGACTGGATGGGTTACTTCAGAACTTACAGACTGGGTTCCGCATGAGGAATGGTACCAGCAAAATCGTGCCTACAATGCAGAACGACTCACATAAAACTTGCCTTAGGGAAAACATTCTCGAGACCGATGAAAAACATGTTCGGAATTGAACTATCAATCACTGACGACAACAGAAGATCAATTTTAATGAGCGTTTATTCTAGTTCCATAGAACACTGATGACTGATAACTAGGTGTCTACTTACCTGGAAAACCTGGAAAACCTGGAAAATATGGAATTTTCAGCTAATTTTTTCGAGAGTTTGCTTACATTTGTTTACATTGTAATATAAAATGAAATAACAATGTTTTTCATTTGTAAAAGTAGTTTTATATTACTGAATTAACCTATTTTGTTGAAAATTCTTACTCTTTGGTTGCAAGTTCCTCTTTTTGCTTGGAAAATTATAATAGTTTGGTTGAAATTGTTTTTCTCTTTTCACTGAAAAATCTGTCTTAGTAGAAATACTTACTGCAAATGTGACATAAACATTTTGCACAGTTGATTATACAAATTGAATGTTTATGTGAGAAAATTAAATTTTCTTATTTCTTAAGTCATCTCGTCACAGTGGATCGATCTCCATATTTTGGTTTGCATAGTATGAACAAAGTCATTTTTCATACAATTACAAGAGAAAGTGTTCAGAATAGTCTATATATGTAAACAAGTTATAAAATAATGTACTTCAGCTCACGTTCCTGAGTGACAAAAAACCAGAATGCGATGGTACAAGAATCATCCTCAAGATTCCCAATTTTCGGCAATTTGAGGTTATATTAGCGTTTCTCACAAAAAATGGGTAAGTTTAATAAAAAAATTGTAGATTTTAAAGATTAAGAATTGTTCAACAATTCGGGTTATGCGATTTGTTAGCGTATTTTAAACCGGAAATGGACATTTTTAAACGAAAATCATTAGATTTTTGAGGTTCATAATTTTTTAACAATTTTAGGTTACGTTCATGGTTTTCACCAAAATGTTGTATTTTGAAACAATAATAATTATAGTTCAAGAAAATTTGGAATATTTGAACAGTTTTAGTTTATATTAACGTTTTTCACATTAAATCAATTATTTTAAACAATCATCATTAGATTTCAAAGATTTAAAATTTTCTGTTATGTTAATATTTTTTGTTGAAAATTATTAGCTGGTTTAATAAACAATATTACATTGCAAAGAATATTGACGATTTTTCAAAATTTTAGGTTACGTTGATGTATTTTACCTAAATCTTGTATTTTTTTAACAAAAATCCTTAGATGTTAATCTAATGCTTCATGTTTAAAATAATCAAATTTACAAGCATAAACAATTTTGGATTGTGCTAGTGCATTTTGTCGAAAATCGACATTTATATTCAAAAAGCATTCGATTTAAAATAAGATTAATAATTTTTGAATAATTTAGGTTACGTTGGCGCTTTACATCCAAACTTGGTATAACAAAAATTGAAGAAGATTTAGAATCTTTGAGCAATCTTGGATTATGTTAGTGATTTAGGTTATTTTGTTGTTTTATAACGGAAACCGGGTTAAAAAAAAAAAATCATCGGATTTTAAAGATAAATTTTTGTTACAATTGTTGGTTAAGCTAGCGGTTTTCACTGGAAATATCGATATATATTTTAAACAATATTTACAAATTTAGAAAAACTTGAGGTTATCTTAACATTTTTACTGGAAATCGGCTATTCCAAACCAAAAATATTAGGTTTCAAGGATTTCTATTTTTTCAAATACATCAGATTTTTTAAATTATCAGTAGTCTTTAAATTATCGTTTAGTTATTAAATTCACAATTTTTGTTTTTGTTAGCGTTTCTACTGGAAATCGGTACTTTTAAGAAAAAATCATTGGATTTTAAAGAAGATAAAAAATGTTGAGAGACTTTAGATGATTATGCTTGTATTTTTCACTGAAAATTGGTATACATTTTATAGAAGATTTACAATTTTTGAAAGAATTCAAGTTATGATAACATATTTTACCGGGCATCAGTTATTTTAAACAAAAAACCGTTAGGTTTAAAAAAATACTTATAATCTTGAAAAAAATTTGTTATGTTACGTTATGTTAGTGTTTTTCTTCTATAATTAAGACTTTAATTAAAAAATCATCAGATTTCTAAGAATATTTACAATATTTTAACAATAATAGGGCATTATAGCATTTTTATTAGAAATCAGTTATTCAAGCAAAAATCTTTTGACTGCAAAAATTATCTTACAATTTTTAAAAACTTTAGTTTATGCCATAGTGGTTTTCGTCGGCGATCGATATTTTTGCACGAAGAAAACCAACGGTTGGAATGTCTTTGCAAAAATAATATATATTAATTCTGAAGTTAAGGTATCAATTTTCATCAATTATCACCAATATTGTCCTTGCTTTTCTATTTTTTTAGGTAATACTATAAAATGCAAAAAATTTGTAATAATATTGTTTTATATTTTTATTAAAAAACTACATGCGTATTTGTTTTCCGATTTTCCTGAATATTTTACAGACGCTTTTTCAAGAGCTACTACCAATATCCGAATTCGGACAATACAACATTACCTTACTGAAGAAATTGTACTTTAATTAAAAAACTGGATTGTCCTAAATCAAGTAAACTTTCTTTACACGAGATAAGTTTTTTGGACAAAGAAAATATTTTATCGCCCGTATTTGTACTCTGAAAAATGATCTGTTTGAATCAAGAAAAATTTGTTTGTTCAACCATAGAATATGGTTACAATATGAAAAACAACATATTTGATTGACCTAATTACATTTTTCGATTATTTTAACAAAATCTTCTGGTAGATGATTTGATTGATTCAATGAAAAAAATGGACTGTTCCAATGAAATATTTTGTTGAATAAATCAAAATTTGTTTGATTCAAACAAATATTTATTAGAACATTTTTTTCTGAGTATATCCATATTTCCTTCATTCAATGAGAATAGGTATTGAAAAAGATATTTAGAAGAAGATTTTGCATGTTAGCAAACATAAATTTTTCAATTGTAGACCTCGAATCTTTATATTGAGATTGAAGTATTACATTTATCAACATAATATCTTCTTTAAAGCGAATACGGCTGATTGTTTTGGGAAGTTGTCCTTCAATTTATTAATAACTGGATACAGATAACTGCAATTTACAATCGGCTTATATTTGAAACACGATTTGATAATTCAGTAAGCTCAGGAACTCAGAAGGAATCAACATGGAAACCAAAAATTACAATGTTTAGTGAAACATTGAGCGAAAAGGAGATAACAATCGACCTTTCTTCTAAATTTAAATTAAAAGCATGAAGAACAGTAAAAGTTTTATAACTTTTTATGGTATAATTTCATGATGTGTATACTCTTATGATTTACATCCTCATAAAAATTAATACAATTATGATTTACCTTTGAAAGCATATAAGCTAGAGATTAATGGTGGAAGAATAAATTACTGCGTGTATATGTCAATGTTAAAGCTCGATTTACTTGAAAAAATAAAAATTCAATACACCTCCAGTTTATGCAATGGTAGATAATTAATTCTACTGCAATAATATTATTATGCTACTATATGAAAACAAAAAAGTTTGAAACAATTGTGCACGAGACAATGTAAAAAGGAATATAGATAAAAAGAAATCGTCTTGAATGTGCTATAACAAAAAACAATCATGAATAAAAAAACCTTTGTAGCTGACTCTTTACATAATCATTTTAGAAAGCATCGAATTTAACATTTTTTATAAAATTCAGTCTTAGGCGAAAAAAAATATACATACGTTTCATGAGAGCGTAGATTGTTAATTAAAAATGAATTTGAATTTCATGTAGATGAAGTGAAGAATATCAAATTCAGTGTAGTTTGGAGCTGCAGCAATTTTTTGACACAAAAACAAATAAAAGCATAATGTCAATTTTCATTCCATGAAGTGGGATGCAAAGAATTGATGATTTGATGACAATGATTCTCTGGCATCCAAATCCAAATTGAATCAATGAAATTAAATGAAAATAGAAATGCTATTAAATTTTTCACTTATGAGGATGGAACCGAAATTTCATGAATAATTAATGTTTTAGTGAAATGTAAATCTCATTTTTATTTTATTTTAATGCGGGGAATTCAATACTGAACAAAGGACCTCGCACAAAACGTGTAGAAAGGGCCTTTCGGTGAAATTGTCTCATTACGACTTTTGATAAGGATCACGTGAAGCACCAGAAACCCGACACTTTCACTCAATTTAACCGAAATGCCTTTTCCATACATTTGTGCGGGTTCCTGATGAATTTCTTAATTTAAAATAAATGGAAATACCACAAAATAAAACATCTGTTCTTCGAGGAGCGTTTCAATCAACTGTAGATAGGTGGATAATTAATTTTTACTATTTTTTGAAGAATTAAAAATCTTATTTTGCCTGAAGGAGACTCAACATCCCCCCCCCCTCAAAGAACAGTAGTCAAATTTTTTCAGATATTCACTTATGGCCTGTAGATAATTGACAATGCTATAGTAAAAGTGATGAATATGCTTTCATTTAGAAATGTGTTGGTTAATGATCAATGAAATAATTAAATTTTCACGAAAGAAACGGTTCTTCAACAAATCATCCTTTTTAATCATCTTTTCCGTATCTCATCCTATCGTTTATCTATTGTCGTCAACTTGAAGGTTTTGCCCTGCTAAAAGTAGGAAGATTGAAAATGATAGAACTACTCTGTCCCTCATTTTATCTCTCAATGGGTCACTTTGCATTCCTAAAACGCTATCTTTTCTTATCCCCAGTCTCAATAATTTTCTATCTCTTTCTCTACCTTTCGTGACTGAGGACTCTTATCTTTTTTTTGCTTCATTCTATCTCTTTAATATAAATTTGAAATTTTTTTCTATCGCTTTATTCATCTTCCGCGATGAAGTACTCTAACCATTTTCTATCCCTATAAATTCGGGAATCCGTCGAAAAGTTAGGGAATTCGTTAAGAAAATAGATTTCATCTTGACTACGTACCAGAAAGAAAACGTGACGTAAATTTAGATTGGCAAAGAGATAGATTATGATAGACGTTGACAGATGAAGTATAGCAGGAGATAGAGGAGAGGAGATTGAAAAAGATAGACGGGAATTTAGATAGACGGAGATAGAAGAAGATTGAAATGAATAGATAAAGGATAGGACGAGATAGAGAAGAGGGGATGATAAAAGATAGCCCTGAATTTAGATTTAAAAAATAGAAAGAAAAAGATACATGTTGATAGATACAGGATGCGATGAGATGGAGAAGATGAAAAAAGATAGACGGGAATTTAGATTGACGGAGAGATAGAAAAATATTGTTGTGGATAGATCTAGGATATTATAGACATAGATATGATAAATATATATAAGGCTATAGAAGAGGGTATTGGGAAAGATAGACGTGAATTAGGATTGGAAATAGATAGAAAAAGATAGACCTTGATAGATGTATGAAACGATGAGATAGAGGAGAGGAGATTGAAAAATACGGAAATTTAGATTGACCGAAAGATGGAAAAATATTGACGTAGATGGACAACAGATAAGATGTGATAGAGAAAAGGGTATTGAAAAAGATACACGTGAATTTAGATTTACGAAGAGATAGAAAACGATAGATGTTGATAGATGTTGAATACGATAAGATAAATGAGAGGAGATTTAAAAAGATAGATGCGAATTTGGATCGACAGAAAGATAGAAGAATGTTAATCTATTTAGATAAAGGATAGGATAAGATAGAAAAGAAGGGATTGAAAAAGATAGACGGAAATTTAGGTTGACAGAGGGTAGTAAAATATTGACGTTGATAAACCTAGGATAGGATGAGATAGAGAAGAGGATACTGGAAAAGATAACGGTGGATTTAGATCGTCAAAGAGATAGAATCTCTGTCTTTTTGCTTTCAGCAGGGTGCCTATAAGCAGAAAAAATTTATTTCAAAAATGTGTAACCATCAAAATCCAAATATTATTTTAACTGAGGGTCGATACAACTCCTTTCATAAACAATGTGTATTAAAGAGATAGAATAAAGCAAAGAAAAAGATAAGGGTTCTTGGTGACGAAAGATAGGGGAAGAGATTGAAAAAGTTTGAAATTTGTAATAGATAGATAGACCAAGGAATAGAAAAGGATAGAGTCCTCTTTCACGAAAGGTAGAGAAAGAGATAAAAAATTATTGAGATGGGTATAGGAACAGATAGCGTTTTAGGGCTGCAAAGTGACTCATTGAGAGAGACGGAATAGTTCTATCTTTTCCTATCCCCCAATTTCTATATTTTTCTATCTTTTTACTTCCAGCAGGGTGGTCCAGAAGATCAGGAGCGTAACGAGAACAGCGGTACCATGCGCGAGAGTCGGTCAAAATGCATATCTAATCGTGTAATCAACCTTTCCCTTTTTCTTACGTACTTACGACAAAATAGCGAATTCCTTTCCCTCTCGAAAGCCTAAGCAGTAGCCGGCATGCATCCACCTCGATAACCGATCAAGCCAGACCGGCTAGGAAACCTATTACGCCACTGTCTGTTTACACTGGAAGTCAACTACTCGCGGTCGCCGCAATATTTTTTTTTCCTCGTCCAACGACATACACGGTCGCCGTCTCGTGTGGCCAGGTCGTAGTGTCGTAGATCAACGATCGGCTGTTCTTCTCGCATAAATAACGACTTTCAATTGGTGACATGCAATGTGTCGTCGAGAAGGTACGAGTAAATGAAAATGAGGAAATTCTAATTTCTCGTTTCAGGTACACAAAAAAAAAGACTTAATTTAACTGGAAAATTGGACTTACTTTAAGGTGTAAAAAAAAGGTATATGCAATCCGAAATTAAGAATCTGTTTCAATCATGAAAGGAAGCAAACAAAAAGACTGGAATTCAGGTAGTAGAGACCTGAAATTATATACTGAAAAGTTAATGTAAGGTTGAGATGACCTCAAATTATGGACTCTCCTAGCTGAAAGAATGACGCACAATTATACCATAATATAATCATAGTCAAACTGAAATTCAGTAAGGTGTACTTCTTAATTTTGGGTAACGAAGGCCTTGCATGTTATTTCAGGTTGTCTTCAACTTACACTGGAACTTGGATTTAATCAGTCTGGATTTACTTCTTTCCGGGAACTAATGGCCTCCGCAGTTTCGTGATGAGAGGGACCGCGGGGCCGAAAGAGAGGATGTGCTCAGTCAAGCATGACAAATAACTCGACACACGAACTTTCAGTGTGCCAGTTGCATCAGGTTGCGGTATGCGTCCAAATCCGACATAATTCATTCATGCGGCTCTGACTGTTTACATTTGGACGGTCGGGATTTAGTTTTGAAGCTACCTGTCATGCCCGAAACCAGTATTAAATCCAAGTTCCAGTGTACTGTTAAGACTTCATATTGAAAGTTAGGTACATAGGTTACTTTATTTTAGTCGAGAAATGCTGATTTGTTATTTGAGATAAGTAAGTGCTTTATTCAAGATATTTTTGTTGTTGACCAAAAATCGAACTTTTGAGAACGGTTAAAGAACCGAACACTAGAGAACAATACAGGGTCATTTGTATACTTGAATTTAGTTCCTTTCTTAACTCAAGTCAAAACTGATTTTAGGTCGCATGCAACTTGAAGTATTTGTTTATACTGTGTAATAGGCGAAATTACTATTAGAGAAATCACAATCTTTGCCATATTCCTCTTTCACCCATTTTTAAAAAAATTCATCTTTTTCCCTGTTTTTTTTGTCTTTTTTGCTTAAATGCGAACTGAATTAACAGTGCCCGATAAGAAATTGGGAATGTTTTAATGAATTATTCTGTTGAAAATCCAACTATTCATAGATAGAAAATTCGTTTTTTTGGATCGAAAATTCATTTTTTCATAAAAAAAGTAATATTTTTTGGTTGAATAGTCGTCTTTTTGGATTGAAGATTCATTGTTCAATAGAAAAATTAGTTGGCTGTAAATCGATCTTTGGTAGAAAAGTCATTTTTCTATTAAAATTTAACTCTTTTTAATTGAAAAGGCTAATACTATATTTTTCTTTTAGAACTCATCTCTTTTGGAATCGAATTTAATTATTTTGTTGAAAATCCAACTAATCTGTTAAAAAGTCGTCTTTCATGATTGAAAATTCAAAGGTTTTACTGAAAATTCATTTGTTTTTTTTACAGACAATTAGTCCATTTGGATTTGAAATTCATTGTCTCATAAAGAAGTCATCTTTCTTGTTTGAAAATTGATCTTCTTTGGTTGAGAGTTAAATATTTTGAACGAAAAAATCTACTATTATAGTTTTGGTTCATTATTATTCATATCATTTGATTAGAAAATTGTACTATTTGGTTAAAAATGTAAGTATTTTGTTAATAATTTAAGTATTTTGTTGAAAATTTAAATATTTCCTTGAAAAAGCCATATTTTGTATCGAAAATTTAACTACTTGGTTCAAAATTTACCTACTTTGTTAAAAATCCATCTATTGGTTGAATATTTAACTTTTTCGTTGAAAATTCAACTATTTTATTTTTAAATTAAAATTGATCGTTTTTAGTTTCAATATTTTGTTTTTAGTTTCAAAATTTAACCATTTGGTTAGAGATTTCTATATACTTTTTGTTGGAAAGTCGTCTCTT
>CAKNXH010001860.1:288890-326000 GCA_932178445.1 Andricus quercusramuli | reverse complement strand
GTTAAATATCAAATATTATATTGAAAATTCGACTTTGTTGGTTAAATTCAACTGTTTTTTATTCTTAATTGAAATCTTTTTTGTTGAAATATCAACTATTACTTTTTTCAGAGAATTTATCTTTTTAGGTGAAAAATTAATCTCTTTTGGTTGAAAAATAACTTTTTTGTTGATTATCCATATTTTCGTGTCGAGAATTTGTCTTTTTTGGCAGAAAATCAACTTTTTAGTTGAAAGTCAAGTAATTTGTTGAAAATTTCTTTTTGTTGATTAAATACAACTATTTTTTATTTTTAAATAAAATATTGTTTTGTTGAAATATCAAACATTACATTTTTCCATGGCAATTCATCTTTTCAGATTGAAAATTCAACTCCTCATTTGAAAATTGAACAAGCTTTTTTTTTATTAAAAAGTAATTTTTCAACTCAAAGTTGAACTATTTTGTTGCATTATAAACTAAAAATTAATCAAATATAAGTTAGACTAACTTTACATCTATTATTCAAACTGTTTAGTTAAGAATTTATGTAATTTGTTGAAAATTCGTCTTTTTTAGTAGAAAATTAATTTTCTTGGTTGAAAATTTAACTATTCGGTTTAACATTTAACTATTTTGTTGGAAGCACTTATTATTTATTTGAAAATTCAATAATTTATTTACAATTTTTTCTCTCTTGACTGGCAAATTTTCATTTAACATAAACTATTTTCTTGAACATTTATCTTTTTGGTTTAGGAATTCATCTATTTCTGGGTATATATCACCTTTTTTGGTTAAAAATGCAACTGTCTCATCAAAAATTAATCTATGCCGATTGAAAATTCATCGCTTTTGATTATAAATAATATTTTTCGCTCTAAAAACAAGTATTTTGTTGAAATTTCCTCTTTGTTAGTTAAATCCAACTTTATTTATTTTTAATCAAAATCCTTTTATTTTTAATTAAAATATTTTTTTTGTAGAAGAAGCAAAAATTGCATTTTTGGTTGAAAATTCATATTTTTAGGTTGAAAATTCAACTCCTTGGCTGAAAGATGAAGTAATTTCTTATAAGTTTATTTTTTTGGTTAAGTATTGATCGTTTTCATGAAAAATTATTCTTTGTTGTTGTTGAAACTAATTTTTAAGCTGAGAATTTGAATATTTTGTTAAAAATTTAACTGATTGGTTGTAGGAGATCTTTTTTGATGAAATTTTATCTTCTCGGGTTAAACATTCAACTGTTTTACAGAAAGTTCGTCTTTTTGGCTTGAAAACTCATCTATTTGGTACAAAATGAAACCTTTTGTGTATGAAATTCCTTTTTTTATTGAAAATTAATTCTCCTAAATATAAATTTGATTATTCCATTTTCTTTGTTGAAAATTGATTTTTATTGGTTTAAATATTCAACTATATTTAGTCGAAAACTTATAGAAACGAAAAAAATATAAACTAAAAATTAATAAAATAAAATTTGTACTAACATCACGTGCATTGCTCGAAGAATTTTGTTGAAAATATGTATAATTTGTTAAAAATTGGTCTTTTTGATAAAAAATTATTCTTCTTGGTTGAAAAGTCAACTATTTAGTTAAACATTCAACTATTTTGTCAAAAGCTCTTGCTCTTGACAAATTAAAAAAATTTTTGTCGAAAATTCGTGTTTTTGGCTGGAAAAAACAACATTTGACTGAAATTTGGTTTCATTCTTGAATTAAAAATTTTTAAATTGAAAATTAAACTATTTTGTTGAATAATAATCTTTTTGGTTCAAAATTCATCTCTTCCTGGAAATAATTGACCTTTTTTGATTGAAAATGCAACTGTTTCGTTAAAAATTCAGCTTTCTTATTTTCTCTTGAAATCTGCTTTTGTTGGAATACCAACTATTGCATTTTTTATTAAGAATTCATATTTTCCGGTTGAAAATTCTGCTCCACGGTTGAATGTTGAACTACTTTCTCAAAGTTTATTTCATTGGTTGATAATTCAAAATTTTAGTTAAAAAGCCTTTTATTTTATTGAAAATTCATTCTCCTTAATAAAAACTTGACTACTCCCTTTTTGGTTATAAACTGATCTTTTCGGCTTAAAAACTCAACTATTTAGTTGAAAAATGTTAGAAAAAAAATATAAACTAAAAATTAATCAAATAACATTTAGTCTAACATTAAATCTATGGTTCAAACTATTCAGTTTAAAATTTATGTAATTTGCAAAAGTTCGTATCTTCCAGTAGAAAATTAGATTCAAAATTTAACTATTTGGTTGAAAATTTATGTATTTTAATGAGAATTTATATTTTTGGGCAGAAAAATATTCTGTTTGGGTAAAAAACTATTCTTCTTAGTAGAAAATTGATCTTTTTGGTTGAAAATTTAACGAATCGGTTGAACCTTCAACTTTTTTGTTGAAAGCTCATGTTTTTGGCTTAAAAATTCAACATGCTTGATGAGATATTTCTTTCTTATTGACTGAAAAATCTTTTTGTTTGAAAATTCGTTTTCTTGATTCAAAATTCATCTCTTTTGGGAGAAAGTTAATATTGTTTGAGTAAAAATTAAATTTTGGGATGAAAATTCTGTTTTGGTTTGGAGTTAACTATTTCATTGTAAATTTTCTCCTATTAGCTTCAATTTAACTGTTTTTGTTTTGAAATGAAAATCTTTTTTTGGTTACAATATCAACTATTACATTTTTTTTTTTAGAATTCATCTATGTGATTAACTTTGTTGATTCATAATAAAAATTAGAAAAAATAGTGTCATAGCTTAAAAAACGCATCAAATAGTGTCAGTAGTGTATATAGTACATACGCACGTGCGTCAAGGACGCATGACAATAAAAGTCAATTCTACTCTCACTCTCGAAACAATTGTACGATTAGAAAGCTTAGACTCAGCGCCGAAATCGCGTCTCTTCTTGAATCGTTGCGCGATTATGAACTTTGTTGCGCTCCACAAAACACCCACTTTCCAAATACTTATTATCGTGAACCAACAAAAAACGTTTTAATTGAGTCAAATTTTTTCTACCTTGCTTTTACCATTTTTTGTACGATTTTCTTTTCAATTTTTTGTCTGATTATTGAAAGGGCTTTGTTATTAGTGTCAGATTTAAATATACAATCGTTTAGAGTTAGACAAATTGACGATGACTCATAAAGAGAAAGTTAGACAAATTACTTAGAATAGACAGGGTCTATTTCATAATAAAAATTATAAAAATTTTTAATTAATACAGGGTGCCTGAAAAACTTCATTTTCCAAATTCCCTGACCTTTTCATAATTTTTTACTGACCAATTTATTATTTTCCCTGATCATTAATATTCAAGGGCCAACTACAATAGAGGATGAATTTTCACTCCAAACAGACAAATTTTCAACTAAAGAGTTACATTTTCAGAATGTAAAGATGAATTTTCAACCAAACGGTTGAATTTTTAATACAAAAATTCTATAATTTAACTAAAAAGTTTAATTTATGAAAAAAAACGAATTGTTTAGAAGAAAGTTGAATTTTCCACCCGAAAAGTTGAGTTTTCAACAATATAATTAAATTTTCGACAAAATAGTTTAACCAAATCGTTTCGATTTTAAACTACAAAGTGATAGTTCATATTTTAACAAAAGAATATTAAATTTCTTTTTAAGCAAAAGAATAAAAAAAAACGAATTTAACAAAATAGATGAATTTTCAATTAAAAAAGATAAATTAACAACCAAAAATGAAACATTAAATTTTCAGTAAGAAATTCAATTTTAACAACAATAAAAAACAAATTTCCAGCAAAACAGTTCCAGTCGTCAACCAAAGAGATGAATTCCCAACTAAAATAATGAAATTCTATCAAAAGAAATTAATTTTAAAACGAAAAAGATTACTTTTCAACCAAGGAGAATAATTTTCTACCAGAGAAGAATTTTTAGTGAAATGCATACATTTTTAACCAAGGAGTTAAATTTTCAACAAAATAACTCAATTTTCAACAAAACAGTTGAATTTTCAATTCAATTTTTTAATGTTCAACCTACAAAGATGAATTCTCCACAAAAATTGTATTAGTTGATACTTTAACTAAAAAAGGTTGAATTTCTAACCAAAAGATAAGAATTTTAAAGCAAAAAAAAAAAAAATTTCAACCAAGAAGATAATTTTTCAACCAAAAATAAAATTATAAATTTTAAATTAAAAAACGCGGCTTTCCAACAAAAAAGTTCATTTTCAACCAAGTAGTTGCAACCAATTATCAATAAAATAGTCAGATTTTCAACTAAAGAGATGAATTTTTAATATAAAATAGCAATAGTTCATATTACTACCAAAAGATATGAAATTTCTACCAAAAGAAGAGAATTTTGAAACTAAAAAATTGAATTTTTAACCATGAAGATGAATTTTAATACCGAAAAGACGAATTTTCAACCAAGAACATTAGTTTTTTTACTAAAAAACACGAAGTTTCAACTAAAAAAAGATCAATTTTCAGAAAAATAGATTAAATTATAAACAAAAAACTAATTTTTGAACAAATTAGTTCAACTTTCACTCAGGTGAATTTTCAACTAAAATGATGAATATTCAAATTCAATAGGTCAAATTTTTAGTTAAAGAACTTAATTTTCTTAAAAAAAAATTACTAATTTTCAATCAAACAAATCAGTTTTTAAAGCCAATGATTGTTCAATTAATAATGTAATAGTAAATATATCAAGCAACAAATTTTCCATTTTAAATAAAAAATAGTTTAATTCAACAAAAAAAAAAAAAGATAAATTTACTATAAAATAGATGAATCCTTAGAGAAAAAAGATTAATTTTTAACCAAACTGCTGCATTTTGATCCAGAAACATGAAATTTCTACTATTACACATACATTTTTAGCACCAAAATATGAATTCACAACAAAAAGTTGATTTTCTACCAAAATCGTTCAATTTTCAACCAAAGAAGATGAATTTCCAACGAAACAGTTGAATTTTGAACCAAAAATGATATCTTTTTAACAAAATTATTGAATTTCAAAGCTAATAGTACAATTTTTAATTGAAAATATAATCGTCACAAGTGAGCAATTGCGAAAAAAGATATAGAAATAGGAATGCCAGGGAAATAAATTAGGAATATTTTATCAGGGTGGCCGCAAAACATCATTTTCAAAATTCCCTCATTCTCCCTACCAATTTTTTATTTTCTCTGACCACTAAATTAAATAATTTCGCATTTAAATTTAGAAATTACAAATTCATTATCCTTGACAGTCATATTTAAAGTGCTTCTCATCGAAATTCCCAGCCTTTTCCAAGATTTTTTTTTCAAAATCCCTGACTTCTCCCTGATTTTCAGGTTTCCCTGACTTACGGCCACCCTGTAATAGTATGCAAAATTATATCATTTTTTAATTTCACTCGCTCAAAGAAGTAAAAATTTAAATTAGAGAATAGATTAACAATAAATTTTCAATTGCGTTTTTTCAACCTACCGCATTTCGAGGCTTAAATTTGAAAATTTAAATGCCTATCTTGAATTTCCTCTCAAATTAGTAAGAAATAAAAGTCTGACGATTCCGGAAGAACCAGCAGCTTGCCATTGGGGTCAACAAATTTTGACTCACGCGAATTGAGTGAATTCTCATACAACAGAAAATTTAAACCACGGTATCCTGTTTTCATTATTTCCTTCCTTTATATATCACATCTTCCCAAGAAATCATTTCTGATGATCTCTTTTATCAAACAGCACATTAAAAATGGAGAAAACAATTTTTTAAATAAATTATACAAACTATGTTTTTTTTGCGTCTATATACTCTTATACTTCCATGATGAACATGACAGTTTTTCAAAAAGTCACTATTTTTTTCAATATCGCAGGCCTCGGTCTTACTTTACAGATCAAAAATAGTATGAATAGTGTCACAAATTTTCAAAAATGGCATCACAATAGTGACATAAAATGTTTCAAGTGATAAAAATGAACTTCAATGTCTATTTAAAATTTTATTATTTAGTCTGTCAAAATTTCTATTCATTTATCGCAGGCTTCATAGTCTTTTCCACTTTTCTCATTCCTCTTTTTCACTTTAATGCGAACTGAGTTGATACGACGAAATAAGTAAATCATTTTACGTATTTTTTGTTGGAAATGTATTATTTTCGGTTGAAAAATTAAATTATTTTCGTGAAAATTCAACAATTTTGTTAAAAAGTAAAACTTCTTGGTTGAAAATTCAACTATTTTGTTAAAAATTGGTCTTTTTGGCATGAAATTTAATCAATTTAATTATTTTTTTTTTACTTTCTTTAACAGTTTTGCTTCAAAATTAACTTTTTTACTGAAAATTCATATTCTCTGGTAAAGATTTCAACAGTTTGGTAGAAAATCTAACTATTAGGTGGCAAATTTATGTTTTCTATTCTCAATTAAAATATTTATTTGTTGAAATATTAACGATTATATGTTTCATTGAAAACTCATCTTTCTAGTTTGAAAATTTATCTTCCAGGGTGAAGGTTAAACTCTTTTCTTAAAATTTCACCTTTTTGGTCTTTTTGACTTGAAAATTCAACAATTTGGCATAAAATTTAATTATTTGGCACAAAATTTAATTGTTTTGTAGAAAATTAGTTGTTTTTATAATTAAAAATTAAATCTTCTCAATAAGATTTGGAATAATATCACATCCATTTTTAAAACTGTTTAATGGAAAATGTATATAATTTGTTGAAAATATCGCTTCTTTTGGTAGAAAATTAATATTCTTTGTAGAAAATTCAACTATTTGGTGCAATATTGATGTATTTTGTTAAAAATTCGTCTTTTCGGGTAGAACAATAATATTCTTGGTTGTGAAATTAAACAACCAATTATTTTGTTAGGGATTCATATTTATTGGTAGAAAATTAATCTTCCCGTTTCAGATGGCATCTTTTTGGTTTGAATTTGAAGTATTTGGTAGAAAATTCAACTGATTTGTAAAAAGCTTATTTTTTGGCTTGAAAATTCAACATTTTCGATGAAATGTTTTTTCTTGTTTTAACTAAAACACCTTTTTTCAGTTAAAAATGCGTCTTTTTAATCTGAAAATTCATCTCTTTTGGTAGAAAGTTCAAGTTTTACAAATTTGTCACTTCCGCTAAATTCAATTCTTTTAAAATGAACATTTGTCTTGGCCATTGAGACAATTTTCCGATTTTTTGTAATTCGTTGAGATGGTGAACATACTATTTTAGCTCATTAGTAAATAAGTTCAAATAGCGGAAAATTGCAAGAAAAAAGTGTATTTTGTGTATTTTTTTTCGAAATAGTAGCAAAATACGTTTTGTGACATTTTTAATGTTTTTTCGAAAAATGTCGGATTTAATTGACCCAATTATTTAAATTGTGATGAAGAATTTTTGCATTGGTATTAGGGTCTTATAAGTATATTTAATTAATAAACGTGCATTTCATGAAAGTTAGCGCTGAAAAAAGTGTCAAATAGTGTAAATAGTGTAAATAGTGTGGTGAGTTCTATGCCTGATATCGAAGTATTAAGTTCTTGATTTCTCGTAGCCAAATTTAAATTGTAAAATAATTCAAAGAACAAAGGAAAAAACATTGTCGGTTCGACTTTGCACAGAAGAAAAGATAAAATACATATCAAGAAGAAATTATCTGCATCGGAAATGTGATAGTGTATTCATGAAAACTGTAAGAGGTAAAAATCAGGTAAAACGAATTCATTTTAAATCAGGGTTCTATACTTCAAGTCGCAGAATCGTTGACAAAATGAAGCGTTTTTCCAAAGACAAAAAGTGCCACGTAATTTCTCGGTTTAAAAAAATTATGATATTCGAATTCCATTTTTGGATTTTCTTGACGAGAATATAAAAAAATAAAAATATGTTCGCTTGAACATACAGAATTATTTAAGGCTGCTCGTTCGATCACTGAAGTTAAGCAACGCTTGGTACGGTTGTAATTTAGATGAGAGCCGTCGTACTAGTTGAATTGTATTTATCAGCTTTTAAATTAAACTGAAAAAAATGTGATAATTTTGTGTTTTTATGCGGGTCAAATAACTTTTGTGGCCAGGAAATTCTTGTTTTCGTAAAATCGAATTTTCTCTTTTTGCTTGGTAACAATGACAGATATGAAAAAATGTTGCGATACAAGTTCATAGGTCTAAATAAGGTCTAACTTCTTGCATATTTTACGAAAAAAATCGAAAATTAAATTTTTAGGGAAAAAATTTTACCGGCGTCAAAAATGGTTTAGCCCACATATGGCTGATATAGGATGTCTGCCTTTAATAAGCAGAAACTAGAAAGAATTTGTAAAGAATAAGAAAGGCGGGGTTTTCTAGAAATTTTTTTTTCTGCAAGTTTTTAAAATTTGAAGAAAAAAAATAAAGCAGATTTTGAAAAATACATTTTTTTCGCGTTTTTTGTTGCTTACAAAAAATGAGAAAATTCGATTTTCATAAACAAAAAATTCTCTTGGCCACAAAAGTTATTTAGCCGGCATAAAACTTCTGAGATGTCTTCCACCCGAAATTAAAAATAAAAAAAAACTTGGGAAAGAATATAAACTTCCAATTCCTAAAATTTCAAGCAGAAATATATTGTATTTTCAACAAAATACTTGAATTATCAACCAAAAGAGACAGGTAAATTTTCAACCGGAAAAGTTAAATTTTCAACAAAAAAGTCCATTTCCAACCAAAAAAAGATGCTTTTTTACTACAAAGATAAATTTTCAATCCAAAAGGACGAATTTCCAACAAAACAGTTGAATTTTTAACTAAAAAAATGACTTTAAAAAAATAGTTGTATTTTCAACGAAATAATTAAATTTTCAACCAAATATGTGAATTTCCAAGCCAGAAACACGAATTTTTTAGAAGAAAAGTTTAATTGACAGTCTGAAAGATGACTTTTCAACAAAAAAGATAATTTTCAACTCAGTAGTTCAATTGAAAAAAAAAAAATTTCGACCAAACAGTTGCATTTACAACCATATAGTTGAATTTTGAGTCAACGAGACAATTTTTCAAAAAAATAGTTGATTTTACAACAACATAGTTGAATTTTCAACCGAAAAAGATGACATTTCTATCACAAAAGATGAATTTTTCATCCGAAGGACGAATTTTCTATCTAAAACTACAAATGCTCAACAAAACAGTCGAATTTTCGACTGAAAATTATGAATTTTTAACAAAATAATTGAACTTTCAACCTACTGAGACGGATGCCTAATCGAATGGTCGAATTTAAAAAAAAAAAACAAAAAAAAAAAAAAAATTCAACCACAAACAGTTGCATTTCCATCCAAAAAGATGAATTTGCGAAAAGGACGATTATTTAGAAGTTAGTTAAGTTTTCAACCCAAAAAGTGAAATTTTCAGCAAAAAAGTTCATTTTCAACCAAGAGGGATGACTTTTCTACAAAAAAAAAGAGAAATTTTCAGTCTAAAGGAACAAATTATCAAGAAAATAGTTGAATTTTCGACTACAAAATATGATTTTACAAAAAAGTTGAATTTTTAACCACACAGTTGAATTTTCAAGTAAAAAGACGAATTTTTTAGAAGTAGGTTTAATTTTTACAACGAAAAGTTGAATTTTCTACAAAAAAAAATCGTTTTCAACAAAGAAGGATGACTTTTCTACTGAAAAAAATTTCAATCCAAAAGGACCAAGTTAAATTTTCTATGAAAAAGACGACTTTAGTAGGATTGTTGAATTTTCAACGAACTAATTACATTCTAAACAAGCTAGTTGAATTTTCATCCATAGTTGAATTTTTGAGCCAAAAACACAAATTTTTGAGAAGACAGTTAAATTATCAGCCTAAAAAGTTTAATTTTCAACTAAAAAGTTAAAGTAAAAAAAATTCATTTTCAACCCAACAGTTGCATTTACAACCTAATAGTTGAATTTTTAATTTAACGAGACGAATTATTAACAAAATGATTAAATTTTTAACCACATAGTTGAATTTTTCACACAAAAATTTCATTTTCAGCCAAGAAAGATGAAATTTTAATCAAAAAAGATAACGTTTGTACCATAAAAGATGAATTCTCGACCAAAATAGTTGTATTTTCAATGAAAAAAACATGACTTTCTAATGAAATAGTTGGATTTCTAACAACATAATAAAGATAAAGATTTTAACCAAAAAGAGTTCACATCCAACGAAAAATTGTCATGTCCCGATTTTTCTTCTGGTCTTAAAAAATTCCGCGGTTATTTCCGAGTTTCCCGGTTTAGTGGCTGTCCTATTTTTTAAGTTTCATTCATGACACTAAAAATACTTTACTTCCACTATTTTTAATTAGCATATGTATAATGCGTGATACATAATACACATAGAAAAATAAAATAAGATTAAAATTTCTGATAATTTGTCTCTAATAAAATTTTACTGAATTTTTTATTTTTTATTTTTAGTTCACTTTTTGTTTATTGTTCTTTTTGAGCCCTTTTTTTAGCCGCGCCTTTGAATTTGATTAGGTTTTGACGCCTTTGGAAGTGAAACTCGACGCGGACGAAAAGAGAGGTCGGGCTCTAACTATTATACACCGGGCCTGGAAAGTATTTGGAAAGTGGTCGAGCACGACACTTCCGGCCCTTACGAATTCTCAAGAGCCTGTTTCTGGTCACACGTCTAACTTTTATATTTATAACATTTAACTCACAATCAACACTTCTAATAGTGCTCATCACTATAACTCACGTAGAATAGAGGGTTCCTGGAAACTTTTCAAACAGATTTCGAATATTCATTTCAAAAGCTCATATTTTTATAGGAAATTTAATTGCGCAGCTTTTTTCTCTTCAGAAAAAAGTTGTAACTTTTGCCGTTTTCGAATTAAAACCGAAAACCCGTGTTTTTTAGAAAACAAATTTCTTCTTATATTTTTAATTCGACTCGTCAACATTCAGCCAATTCTTAGCATTTTTTGATAAAATGTACACAAAATATTCTTTATGATGTTCTACGACTGGCGGAGTAAATAAAATATGAAAATTTTTATTTCACGAAAAGTTAAAAAAATTTTAACGGAAACATTGCATAAATCATGTAATTTCTTGACGGTTTTTGAAGTTTTTTCAGAAACGCTTCGAATTATATCCTTAAAAACTTAGTAAGCTTCAATTTTTTTACAGCAGTATTTAAGCATATAACGTGACAAAATCATTTTTCACAATATAATTTTTTATCTTTAAAAAATGCCAAAAAACTCACTATTGGACAGTATTATTCCATCTGCACTCATAGAACACAATGAATTCTATTATTATATAACTTAATAATTATAAACAAATTCTTGAACTGTTTATCTGTAAAAAACATATTTTCTTTCAACCCACCGAAAATCAGTCAATTCTTAAAACTTTCTGCTGAAATTTACAGAAAATATTGTAAATGATGTTTTACGGCTAAAGAAGTCAATAAAATATGAAAATATATGTTTCAACAAAAGTTATAAATTTTTATCTGACACATTGCAGAAATCATGTATTCAATTGCGCACCTTTTTTCTCTGGACAGAAAAGTTGTAACTCTTCCTGTATTCAAATTAAACCAACAAAAAAACAGTTTTGTCTTAGAAAGCAAATTTATTTGTCTTTCTTAATTCAACCCGCCGTAATTCAGTTAATTTTCAGAATTTTTTGATAACATTTACAGGACATATAGCTAATGATGTTCTACGACTAATCATTGTAAATCATGAAAAAATTGCACTTGTTCATTCATTTATTTATAACATTATAAACAACTTCCTTTCTTCAATTATAAACAAAATAATAAAGAATAATAATAATAAAAAAATAATTTAAAAAAACAAAAATAAATGAAAAATAACAAAATATTGAACGAAAGTAATTTTGTCGTAATTTATAATGATGAGTTATCTTAAATCCATAGCTCTTTTATGAAATATGACACATATTAATGTGTCACATTATTTAAACGATTGTTATAAGCAAATGCAAACAAAGATTGTTAATTATATAAACAGTTTTTATTAACAAATGCACATTTCGACCATTTTTTCAGGAATAAGCTTAATTTTGTTCGCAGATTAATGAATTTGTAAGTCTTAAAAGAAATTTTATAACTGAAAGGTTAGAAAAAAAAATTATAAACTTTGTTTTTAAATAACAAATTTTTATTTAGTCGGAATGAAATATCCGCAGTATTCGTTATACCTGGCAGACTTACGGTCATTTCTAACAAAAAAATCAAAATCCGTTCATGGAAGAAAATTTATAGGCGGTTCTAGAATCTGGCGTCTTAATTATAATTTGCATCTGCATGCGTTTTATGCTTGACTAGATAGACTTGAAAACCTTATGGTCATTAAAAAAAAATACGTCAAAATCTGTTAAAAATTGAACTGTCGAGGGATTTTTTTTCCACAAAAAGTGCTTTTTGGCACACTGTGTGCCGTTCAGTAAGGAAAATTATTAAGCGGTTATAGAATCCGGGGATTCAATTCTAATTTTTATCATCACGCGTTTTATGCTTCACTAGAAACTATTCAAAGCCTTAAGGCCATTAAAAAAAAAAGAAATCAAAATCTGTTGAAAATTAATCTTTCAAGCGATTTTGGTAAAAAAGTGCTTTTTCGCAAACTGTCATTCGCTCAAAGAGAAAAATGTATACGTCTCACATCACATTTTTATCTCAACGCATGCTTTACTACGAATGTCTGAAAGCCTTACGCTTACGGTCATTAAAAAAAAATAAATCAAAATCTGTTGAAAATTGTACTTCCGAGCGATTTTTGTCCACAAAAAATGCATTTCGGTACACTCTGCGCCGTTCAGCGAGGAAAATTTATAGGTGGTTATAGAATCCGGCCCCTCAATTCTAATTTTTATATTCAGACGTTTTATGCTTCATTAATTGGCTAGGCGAGTCTACTGAATGCATACGTTATAAATGCGTAAGTGTAAGCACAGTAGTGGCCAGGCAGCCTTGAAGAACCTATTTCACATTCTAATGCTCGCTGGCTTCCAGAATGATTGATATAGCTGTTGCGGCGCGGTTCTGTCAGCAGACTGTGAAAATATTAAAACGGAAATGGAAACCGCTCTCAATTCATGAGAAACAATTTTACCCTTGTTTCTCACTAAATCCTCATTTTTTTTATTATTTTGCTACAACATTCAGTTTTAGAATTTGGATAGCATGAGTAGCTCAAATTAATCCACTGCCAAATGAAAATCACAGTGACAGATTCCCGTTTCATGTTAAAAATTTTCTGTTTCGAATAAACAAAAAAAAAAAAAAAAAATTTACGGAAATTCGCCGTCTCAAAGTATAAATTATAATTCTTTACGGAAATCCCCAGTCACAAAAGTTTAAATTATAATTCTTTATAGGAATTCCCAGACGAAAGTTTTAAATTCTGTCAAATGTTCATTTGCAAAAAAAAATATTCTCTAAATTCAAACAAATTCTGATTTGGAATAAGGTATTCTCAAAATCTGACGGATTTTTATTTGAAACCGGGATTGTTCTGGTAAATTCTGATTCGAATTATTTCTAAAATTCCCTGTTCCAAGTCAGAATTAAATACAATTAAAGCACTCAAAGTGGAGCTCTTTTAATTAAAAAATCTAAAACTGGAGCTTAAAAATTATTTAATTTCAGCGATCAATAATTTACATGTATAAAATGAAAGATTTTAATACAATTCAATTGAACAATTTGAAATTAAATGGGGTTGAACTGCAAAATTAAAAATTTCAAACTTTTATAAATTGAACAACTCAAAGATTTCTGGTTTAAAAATATTAAATCACGCTATTTCAATCTTCAAAATTAAAAATTCATAATTTTTTTCTTTGAAAGTTAAACCACTTTGTTAAAACTTCATTTTTCTGGTTGAGGATTCTTGATTTTAGTTCAAAAACAAAAATTCTTTCGTTGAAAATTCATGTATTTCGATGAAATGTCGCTTTCTTGATATGAAATTAAGATTCTTGCTTGAAAATGTATCTTTTTTAGTTACAAATTCAACTACTTTGTTGAAAATTCAATATATTTTGTTAAAAAATCGTCTTTTTTGGTGGAAAATTAATCTTTTTGTTCGAAAATTGATCTTTTTGGCTAAGAATTGTTTTTTGTTGTTGTTAAAAATGATGTTTTAACTGATAATTTGAATATTCCATTCTCTATTGTAAATTTATCTTCTTCAATTGAAAATGCAAGTATTTGGTGAGAATTTGGACCACTTGGTTGAAAATTCAATTGTTGGTTATGGATGCATCATTTTAGTTGAATGTTCTCCTCTATGTTAAAAAATTGAACTATTTTGTTAAAAAATTGTTGTTTTTTTGGTTAAAAATGTATTCTTTAATACCTACAAATTTAACTATTCCAGTTGAAGATTCATCTCTTTGATTGCAAATGAAACTATTTTGTTGAAAAATTTGTTTTTTTGTTGTAGTTGCAAGATCTGATTTTCAAATTGAAAATAAGACCTACATTTTTACTTGAAAATTTATCTTTATTATTGAAAGTTTATGCACTTCTTTCAAAATTCGTATTTTTCGGTAGAAAATTAATCTTATTGGTTAACAAATCATTTTTTGGTTGAAAACACGAATATTTAATTGGAAATTAATCTAATTTATAGAAATTTACCAAATTTGGTTTAAAAGTATCCTGTTTAATTGAAAAATGAACTATTTTGTTGAAAATATGTCTTTTCGATTGAGGATGCAACTATTTTGTTGAAAATTTCTTTTTTGGTTTATTTAAACTGTTTTTCTTTTAAAATTACAATCTTCTTTGGTTGAAATATTAACTACCACTTTTTCCGTTGAGAATTCATCTCTTTTGTTTAGAAATTATTTTCTTTTGTAGGAAGTTTAACAATTTTGTTAAAAAGTCATTTTTTGGTTAAAAAATTCATCATTTTGTTAAAAAATGCATCTCTTTGGTTACAAATTTAACTACTTTATTGCAAAATCGATGTTTTCTGATTGAAAATTTATTTGTTATCTAAAAATATAACTATTCTAGTTGCAGATTCATTATTTTTTTATAGTTTAAAATTCATCTCTTTGGTTACAAATGTAACTATTTTGTTAAAAATTTGTTTTCTTTTGTTGTAAAAAACTATTTTTTTTTTCACTGAGAATGTGTTTCAAGGTTCATCATTTTAGTTAAAGATTCATCTCGTTGGTTGGAAATTTAAATATTATGTTAAAAAATCGCTGTGTTTCGGTTGAAATTTTGTATTATAAATACAAATTCAACTATTCCAGTTAAAGATTCATCATTTTAGTTAAAAACTCAATTCCTTGGCTGAAAATTGAACTTTTTTTTTGAGAATTCGTATGTTTTGGATCAAAATTGTCTTTTTTATCAATGAAAGTTTAACAATTCAATTTTTGGTTGGAGATGCATCTTCTTTTGTTGCAAATTTAACTATTTGGTTGAACCTTAGTTTGTTTTACTTAAAAATTTATGTATTTTATTGAAAATTCGTATTTTTAGGGGAAAAATCAATTATCTTGGCTTACAATTGATGTATTTGGTTGAAAATTTAATTACTTGGTTGACAGTTCATATATTTGGTTAAAAATTGAAAAATTTTGTTTGAAAGTAATATTTTCGGTCGAAAATTCGCAAGTCTAGCACTATGCAATCCAGACCGCATTATCAACCGTTATTTTCTCTTCGTTAGAGACAGCATTATAACAACAAACTGTGGCGATATTACAAAACAAAATTTCATGTTCATATTATCAAAATTAAAGCACTTTAACAAAAAGCTGAAAAAACCAGCTTTAGATCATTTCCGCCGGTAGTGTATAAGAATCAGAACTGTTCTAAATTCAAGTAACTGAAAGTTAAAACACTTCATATTTGAATGCTTAGAAAGTCATAGACTTTCACTTTAGGACCCTTCTAATTTGGAAAACAGCTAATTGCAACTACAATTTCTCTGAACCAGAAAGCTGATATAAAAAATCTGATATAAAATGGAATCAGTCTTGAAGAAGCAGTAGGTCCTCGATCACCCCCTTCATTATAATCACCAAATCGTTCTCATATCTAATCAAAGACGTTAGAAACGGTTCCCAAAAAAGGTAGGGATCCGCGGTGAAAACGGGCCCTTTCTAGACGCGATCCGTGTATTCAGAGTGCACGTGTCGGTGGTTCAAGCGGCCCAAACAGGCCCAAGAAGCGAAGCTGCGGTGAAGGCAATCACTGTGACTGGCTTAGCAGCGTTCACGATCCGTGACGCTCCGTGACTCAGGATCTAGGCCGATTGTATAATGCCGAGAACGTTTCACTAAAATCGTTAAATAACAGCCTACTTTGGCCGGATCGCCTGGCTGCCTGGTTGCCTGGCTGCCGACACGCAGTAGCGAGTACGATCGCCGCTTAGTCATTGGCTGCCTCTCTACAATCTTAATCTTAATCGGCTTAATCCTCTCCTCCTCCGATCAAATCGATTTTCGCTTTCGATTTTTCGTCTCCTCGACCCATGACCAAGCGCCCACACCAACACCACCCATGTGGCTTTTTGTGTGGCTTCTTCGGAACTGTCGTCAACTGGGGTAACACTCATACATCCGGGACATTGCTGACACCGTCAGGGTGGCCGAAGAACTTCATTTTTAAAATTAGCTGACTCTTCCCTGATTTTTCCTGCATCAGTTTTTCATTTTCTCTGGCGATTGATATTTAAATACCAAAATTTATATTTCCTGGCTTTCCAGGTCAACAATTATATTTTGCTTGGTTGATATTTAGGCGTGTATAACAAAATTTATTCAATAATAATTGCATTATTATATCAATTTTTTAATGAATTGAACATTTTGGAACTCTAAGGTAAAATAAATAATGAAAATTATTGTAAAAGTGATTTAGGCTTCAAAAAATGGGAAATGAGGTGATTTTTCAAGAACGAAGGAGAAAAATAGGGAATAAATACTTTTAAATAATATTAATGTAGGTACAATATTCCTAAGATTCCAAGTCGAAGTATATTGTATTTTCGACCAAATAGTGGAATTTTCAATAAAAAAAGATGAATTTTCAACAAAAGAGTCGAGTTTTCTAAAATGTCGAATGTTTTGGAAAACTTTTGACTTTTAAATCTAAAAAGGTGAATTTACTATCAAAAACCTTCATTTTCAATAAAAAAGTTCAATCTTGAATCAAACAGTTGAATTCTTAACCCACAAAAATGAATCTCCAACCAAATGATCAAATATTCAATCAAAAAGTATTATACCTCAACCAAAAACAGTTCCATTTTCAAGTAAAAGTCGAATGTTCGACAAAACCGTGGAACTTTTAAACAAAACGATATATTTCAACATAAATAGTTAAATTTTTAACCAAATAATTTAATTTTTCACCAAATAGTAGAATTTTTAACGAAAATAATTAAATCATGAACTAAAAATATAATAGTAGACTTTTCAATTGAAAAGAATTAACTTTCAGCCATAAAAGATGAATTTTCATTTCAAAAGGATAGATTTTCTATCCAAAAAGACGAAACTTCAACAAACCAGTTAACTGTTTGATGAAGAAAATTAAATTTCAAACAGAATAAATACATTTTTATCTACATGGTCGAATTTTCAAACAAAATAGATAAAAGCTAAACCAAGAAAAGGTGAATTTTCAACCAAAAAGTATCATTTTTAAGCCAAAAAGGTGAATTTTTTAGAAGAGAATTGAATTTTTAACAAATAAATCTATTTTTCAACAATAAAGATCAAATTTCTTTGAAAAAAGACATTTTTAACAGAATAGTTGATTTTTTAAACGAATAGTTGAATTCTCAACCTACGAAGATAAATCTTCAACCAAATTTTAAATCTAAGGGGATGAATTCTCGACCAAAAAAATGACCTCTCAATAAAATAGTTGATTTTTCAATAAAATAATTGGATTTTTAACCGAATAGTAGAATTTTTAACCAAAAGAGGTGAATTTCAGAACAAAAATATAATAGCCAAAAATTAAACTTTAACCATAAACAGTTGCATTTGAGAATAAATAGTTGAATTTTCAAACCCAAACGACAAATCTTTTAGAAAAAATATGAATTTTTAACCACAAAATTGAACTTTTCTACTAAAGAATGCATTTTTAATCCAAAAGGATGAATTATCCAAAAAAGACAAATTTTCAACAAACAAGTTGAATTTTCGACCGAAAAAGATGACTTTTTAACAAAATTGTTGAATTTTCAACAAACTATTCAAACTTTTAATCAAATAATAGAATTCTTACGCAAAAAAGATGAGTTCCGGACCAAAAATATTTTTTCATACTTTTAAAGTAAAAAGAATCAACTTTCAACCATAGCAGATGAATTATCATCTAAAAAGGATGTTTTTTCTACCAAAAGAATTATTTTTTATCCTGAAGATTCAATCCAAAAGGACAGATTTTCTATTCGAAAAGATGAATGCCCAACAGCATAGTTAAATCTTCAAGGAAGTAATTAAATTTTCGATCAAACAGTAGTATTTTTAACCAAAGAAGATGAATCCTCAACGATTCAAAAATTTGAAAAAACACATTGAATGCAAAAAGATAGAAATAAGTTTATAAAATCAAGGGAATTTAAAAGAATTTGATGAAATATGCAAAAATTCAAAATGAGTACGAAAGACTAGAGATTAATTAAACAAAGACTACAAAAATTAAAAAAGGGTTCATCGAATTCGTTAGAATTTGGTGAAATTAGAAAATTCTAATTTTCTCCATGAGTGGGTAGATCAAACGTAGTAATCATAGCGTGATCATGGTCTAAAATAATTTATTACTTCATTTCATTGCTGAAAAAATTAATTCAGTAATTTAAAAAAATCCTTCATAAACGTTACGAACTTCTGTTACATTTTTATTGATATAAAAGAAGTTAGAAATCGACGAAGTAAATGTTATCAGCACAAAACCCAAAAATATCACACCCTCAGATTTGAAAAATATTAGTTAAAATTGGAAAATTTTTCTCCTAAAACATTAAGAATTATCAAGAAAATTCCCGAAAATATTCCACGATAATTCAAAAAAATTCAGGGCATTCCATAATCTTTAAGAACATTGCAGAATATTCTAAGAAAGTTCACAGTATTCCTTAAATTTTAGAGATCACTTTTAAATAATAAATTTCAGACAAATTCTACATTTTGTATTCCAAAAAATTGCAGAATATTTGAGAAAATTTCAGTATATTCAGGAATTTTAAGAGAATTGTTCAGAAATAAAATAATGAAAGAAAGTGTCTTGGAATTTGATGAGATATGTTAAAATTCCAGATGATTTTGGATGTAGCATTCTAGAAAATGAAAATTCTTTCAGCATTCCAAAATTTTAATGAAGCAAACCAAAAATACACAGAAATTTTTTAAGAACTTTCAGGGATATTTAAGATTGGATACGTCACATATGTATTGAGGGCACCCGGTAAGACTTGGGTATAAAAACAACTAAGCCAAATTTTCTTCACGTGTATTTATTATCTAAAATAATTGTTAGTTCTTAATCATCACCAATTATTACAAAAAAAAAAAAAAAAACATCTGAAAAACATTCTTGCTGTGATTATAATTCTCTTGATAATTAAAAAATGTTATTAAATTTGAATTTCCTAAAAAATCATCTTTTTAAATCCTTCTGTTGCTAAGATTCTTTCCCATACTAAATTTCTCTCTAAATGTGAATCAATAAAAATCGACTGATTCCTTGAATAATGCATGTTTTAAGTGTTTTAACGTCCTACTTATTTTTCCCTGAATTAGAGAAACGTAAAATTCCCAATGACATAAGATAAGCCAAACTTTTTATAATATCTGTACAATAAAAAAGGATCCGTAGAATTTACAACAGGATTGGTGCAAATATGACCATGAACAGGTAGTGTATTTTACAAAAGTTCAGTGAAATCAACTAACTTTCTGTATATTTTACGTTACCTCCATTAAAACCTACTGAATTTGGATTTTTCCGCAGATTTTTTATATTTTACTGGAAGTCACATGTGGCTACGTGGCACATGTGGGGGAAAGCGGTACACCCTTAATTTTGCACTTCTGAATGCGTTATGTACTTCTTCGAAGTAAAAAATATAAAGGCTTGTAACTAAAAACTGCTAAGCTTCAATTTAAAAGCCTGGGAGAATTGATATTGCGTTTTAAATACAGAATTAAGGGTGTGAAACTTTCCCGCACATGAGCCGCTTAGCCCCAGTTTATAGAACAGAAAATCAGTAGATTTGAAACAAACTTCTTGTAAAATTTACTAAAAGTCATGTTGGCCATATTTCGATCAATCTTGTTGTAAATTTTACTTCCGACAGAGGGAAAGTGTTTCGCATTTTCTTGAAAATGTTTGGACATCTTTTTAAACACCGTAAAATATTTCAAATCCCTTAAAATCCTATTAAATCACTGAAATTATGTTATGTGATGCTTCCGAGATCCGAGAAAGAGATTTTCATTTTCTCAAAAATGCTTTGAAATCTTGTAAAATGCCTTGAAATATTTCGAAATCCGATTAAATAACTGAAATTATTTGAAAATACCTTGGCATCTTTTAAAATATTCTACAATATTGTTTCTGCGCGTGGTGGCAATGCGTTATGTGATGCTTCTGAGATTCGGGAAAGCGGTTTGAATTTTCTTGAAAATGCCTTGGAATCTTTTCAAATGTCCTAAAATATATCAAATTCTTCGAAATCCGATTAAATAAATGAAATTAATTGAAAATACTTTGGCATCTTTTAAAATATCCTAAAATCCTTTCTCTGCGTTTGGTGATAGTGCATTATATGATCGTTCCGAGATGCCGAAAAGTGATTTGAATTTACTTGAAAATGTCTTTGAATCTTTAAAAATATTCCAAATATTTCAAATCCTTTGAAATCCCATTAAATTACTGAAATTAAGGGGAAACTCATTGAAATATTTTAAAATACCCTAAAATCTTTCTTCTTTGTGTGGTGACTTAGTGCGTTATTTGAAGCTTCCGAGATGCGCGAAAGTGACTTGCACTTCCTATAATAATAGTTATTAGGTAATATTTAATAACTGTAATCAATTTTTTGGTTGAATTTAAGATTTCTTGGCATCTTTTAAAATACTCTAAAATCATCTTTCTGCGTGTGGTGAGAGTGCGTTCTGTGATGGTTCCGAAATGCGGGAAAATGATTTTTTATTTTCTTGAAAATGAGTTTTGGAATCTTTTCAAATATCGTGAAATATACAAAATCCTCTGAAATCCCATTAATTTCCTGAAATGAATGGAAAATTTCATGAAATCTTTTAAATGACCTAAAATCTTTTTTCTGTGGGTGATGACAGTAAGCTACACTCTAAGAAAAAGTCTATTAACAGTAAAATTACGTTCCTTTCAAAACGCGTCCTTTGAAATTAAGCAGATTTCTTTTGTCCATCAATAGAATTGTTTCACTGTTCAAAGACTTATCCGTTAAATGCAAAACGGAAGTAGTTTTACTGATGAACGATTTCTTTTGAATTTGAAAAGAATTCCTTTAACTATTAGAGGATTTCATTTGTTGGCTAGCGGAGAAACTGCGCCTACGCATGAGTGAATTTTTCACTGCACGATTTATTTATTAATTGATAAAGTGAGTAAGAAAACGTGCGAAATGACGTAGAAAATGGATTTATTCAAAAAATTAGGAATCCCAGATTTTGACGCGAAACCTTTGGAAGGTACGTATACTGAAAGATCAATTTTCGATCCGCATAACCTCACTTTTCATTGATTTTTTCGCTTTTCACAACTGAAGTATACATTTTTTTTAATGCTTTTGACAATCGAAAGTTCGTAAGACGTTCTTTGTGAAATGGTTTCTTAGAGCTTCGATTTTATATTTACATTCACCAAAGTTCGGTTTTTGTACATTTCTTGCACGTAATACCATGCAATAAGTTTTCATTTAACGTTCAAATTATTCTTTCTTCTGTTCGAAAACAGATTTTACTTCAAGATGAAAGGAAATCCTCTCATAGTTAAAGGATATCATTTGAAAAGACAATCCTTTAACTATGAAAGGATTTCCTCTTATGCCAATTTTGAATGGAAAATCCTTTAATAGTAAACGGAATCGTTTGACAGACAATAGTCTGTTTTTAGAGTGTATGTGATATTTTCGAGATGCGGGAAACTGATTATTATTTTCTTGACAATGCCTTGGAATTTTTAAAAATGCCACAAAAAATGTAGAATCCTTCAAACTACCATTAAATTACTAAAATCAATAAAAAATTCTATGGAATAAAATACCCTAAATCTTTTATCTGTGTATGGTGACTTGGTGCTTTACGTGATGCTTCCGAGATGCGGGAAGTGATTTGCATTTTCTTGAAAATGTTCTAAAATATTTCAAATGCCTTGAAATCTCATTAAATTACTGAAATGAATTGAAAATTCCTTCGAACCTTTTAAAATACCCCAACATTTGAAAATGAGTTGGACACTTCTGAAACACCCTAAAATAACTTTAATTCTTTGAAATTCCATGAAATTACTTAAATCAATTGAATATCCTCTGGAATATTTTATAATACCCCACAATATTTTTTCTGCATTTGTAAACAAAGTGTGTTATGTGATGCTTGCGAGATGCGGGAAAGTTATTTGCACTTTCTTGAAAATGCCCAAAAATCTTTTGAATCCTTTGAAAACCCATTGACATACTAAAATCAGCTGAAAATTCATTGCAATCTTCTAAAATACCCTAAAATCTTTTTTTTTAGTGTGGTGACATAGTGCGTTATATGATGCTTCCGAGATGAGGAAAAGTGATTCGAACTTTTATGAAAATCTCTTGGAAGCTTTTAAAATAACGTGAAATATTTTGAATCCAAAAATTCCCATTAAATTACTGAAAGCAATAAAAATTTCCTTGGAATCTTTCAAAATAACCTGCAATCTTTTTTTCTGCGTGTGGTGAGTACGTGCGCTATGTGATGCATGCGAGATGCGGGAAAGTGATTTGCATTTTCTTGAAAAAGCCCTAAAATATTTCAAATCCTCGGAAATTCCATTAGATTACTGAAATTAATTGAAAATTCCTTGTTATCTCTTACAATGCCTCAACATTTTGTTCTGCGTTTAGTGGCAGTGCGTTATGTGATGCTTTCGGTATGTGGGAAAGTAATTCGCATTTTATTAAAATGCCTTGGAGTCTTCAAAAATGCCCTAAAATATTTATTATCCTTCGAAATCTCCTCAAATTATTGAAATAAATTAAAAATTCCTTGAAATCTTTTAAAATACCCTAAAACCTTTTTTCTGCGTGTGATGGCAGTGCTTTATGTGATGCTTCCGAGATGCGGGAAAGTGATTTGCGAAGTTGCATTTTTGCAGAAAAGGAGCGTAAAGTAGACAGTGAGTACCCGGATCAACCGGTTGTGAAGATTTTTATTGCAGATCGGTTGTAGACGATCGCTTTGCGTCCGCGACAGCCCGCATCCATCTACATTCTACACGCGCGGTTAGTAGGTTAGCCACTTTTCCTTTTGCCCGCACGGTTATCCAACTACGCCGTGTAACGGGCTCCGCCTGGTAATAGATGTTATGCGAGAACTAGACTGAACGATGCCAATGTTGCCGCGAAATTCTCAAGAAAAAAATAAACTGCAAGTACTATAACATAACGCAACGCCTTCTTGGCCGTGGCAGTCAATCGATCTTGCAACTTGAACAATTCCAAATACAGTTTTATTAATTTCCACTTTCGACCAAATTAGGGACTATTAGGGACAATTTTCGTTTGTTTTTTGAATTTTGAAAATGCTATGAACCTGATAATTTCCGTTTCATCGAAAAAAGTCATGAGGTTAAATTGTTCGAGTTTCCAAGTACTATGAATAGCCATACATAGACATTTTTCCCCTATTCTCCCATTTCCCCCTTTTCTTCATTTTATGAGAAATTCCTCTTCTTTCCCCTGTTTTCGAAAAACTTCCGGCTTTTTTCACTTAAATGCGATATCAATTGATAGAGTCTACTAAGAAAATCCAACTATTCTTGGTTACAAGTTCATTCGTTTCTATTGAAAATCCTACTATTATATTTTTGGTAAAGTGTTAATCTTTTTTGGTTGAAAATTCTACTATTTGGTTCAAGATTTTATTATTATATTGAAAAATCAACTGTTTTGTTGAAAAAGCATCTTATTGGCTTAAAGATTTAACTATTTTTTTTTTTTTATACCATTAAGCCGTTTCCCTTTCGGCGAGCCTCTAGGGGTAGACGTGACACTACCCGATTCGGGTAGTATTTCTAGGTGGATAGTTTCTTGTAGTAAATAACTACAAGAGTGGGCTCACCACACCCACGACCGCCAACAGCAACGCAGTAGTATTATTCTCGAACGGTCACCCATCCAAGTACTAACCGTGCCCAACACTGCTTAACTTCAGTGATCTAACGGGAACTGGTGTTTCCAGCGTGGTATGGCCGTTGCCATAAAAAAAAGATAAAGATAACAACAACAAAAATATAACAACATAAAGATAACAACATAAAGATTTAACTATTGGATTGGAAATGTAAATGTTTTTTGTTGAAAATAAACTTTTTTTCTAATTTATATTTTTGGTAGAATTGTCATCTTTTGTTTATGGAAATTCATCTTCAAGGTTGCAAATAAACGGTTGTCTTAAGAATGTAATTGCTTTCTAAAAAATTCGACTATTTAGCTTTAGAATTCAACTATTTGGTTGAAAATGCAAATAATTTTGGAAAATTGTATTTCCTTCAACTGTTTGGTTAAACTTTTAATTGTTTTGTTGAAACTTCCAATATTTTTTTTAAAACTCATCCTTTTTAGTCGAAAATTCAACTTTTGTCGAACATTTGTCTTTATGGATAGAAGATTCGTACTTTTGGATTGAAAATTCATCTTTTTTAATAGAAAAGTCATCTTTCTTTGTTAAAAATGAACTTTCTCTTGCAGATGGAATTTTTCAGATTGAAAAGTCTACAATCCTATTTTAGGTAAAATTATGATTTTCTTTGAAAATTGAAGAATTTTGTTCAAAGTTTATCCTTTTTTATTAAATAGTCAAATGTTTTATCGAAAATTCGTCTTTTTGGCTTTAAAATTCACCTAGATTTGGCTTGACAATTGAACTATAAGGTTGAAATTTGAACGATGTGATTGAAAATTCAACTATTTTGATATAAAAAATTCAACTAATTTGTTTAAAATGAACTTTTTTGTTAAAAATTCATACCTTTGATAGAAAAGTCATCTCTCTTGGTTGTAAATTAATTTTTTGGTTGAAAATGGATTTTTTGGGGATCAAAAGTCTACAGTCATATTTTTGCTTTAAAAGTATTAGTTGGTTGAAAATTGAAAAAAATAATAATAATAATGGTTATCCTTTTTGGTTAAAAATTCAACAGTTGTGTTGAAAATTCGTCTTTTTGGCTTGAAAATTCAAATACTTGGTTTCACAATTCAACTATTTGGTTAATAATTAAACTTTTTCATTGAAAATTCAACTATTTTAGAAGAAAATTCAACTGTTTGCTTTAAAATAAACTTTTTTGTTGGAAATTCATATTTTCGGATTGGAAATTCAACGGTTGAAAATTAACTTTTTTTTTTACAGTTTATATTTCCGGGGTTAACAGTCAACAATTATATGTTTGGTTTAAAAATATTATTATTTGATTGAAAATCCAACTGTTCTTGTAAAAAATTCAACTATTTGGTTTCATAATTGAACTATTTGGTTGGCAATTTAACTATTTGGTTGAAAATTATAATATTTTGGCAAAAAATTCAACTATTTGATTAAAAATGAATATTTTTGATGAAAATCCAATTGCTTTGTAGGGAAATTTGTCTTTTTGGCTTGAAAATTGAACTATTTGGTTTGAAATGAACTTTTATCTTGAAAATTCAATTTTTTGTTCATCGTTGAAGTATTTTCCTAGAAAAATGAACTAGTTGGTCGAAAAGTAACTTTTTTTGATAAAAATTCCATTTTTTTGTAGAAAATTCGTTTTTTTTAGGTTGAAGGTTAAATTATTTTGTGGAAAATTCAACTATTTGGTTGACGATTAACTTTTTTGTTAAAAAATCATATTTTCGGGTTGTAAATTCAATTATTTTGTCTACAGTTTATTTTTTTAGGTTAATTTGATGAAAATTAAAAATTAAAATTAATTAAATTAAAATTGAATTAATTAATCAAATTTTAAATGATTGAAATAAAGTTTTTCAATTAAAATAAAAAATTTTACATTTTTTATTTGTTGAAAGTTCATTTTTTTATTGAAATATCAACTATGTATTGAATTTTTTGTTGAGAATTCATCTGTTTTAGTGGGAAATTCAAACTTGGTTGAGTGCTGAACAACTAAGTGAAAAATTCATTTGGTTGTTCAAAGGTTCATAATTTTAGTTGAAAATTTATATCTCTAGTTGGAAAGTCGTTCTCATATAGTGAAAAAATAATCTTTTCAACTGAAAATTTCACAATTCTATTTTCGCTTGAAAATGCATTTTTTTATTGAAAATTCATCTTATTTAGTAGAAAATAACCCGCAAAGTTTATGTATAAGAAAATAATGACAAAAAACTAATCATTTTCGGCTTTTCAGTAAAATGTTACAGTATGGTACATAAAGGAGTCATCATATTAAAAAGAATCTTCCCGCTGCGAAGGAACATTCTCATTAACTTTCAAAAAGTTGAATTTTAAGTTTTAATATATTTTTATAACAAATGTTTATAACAAATTTGTCGATACTTTGTGGTTGAACAACTTTTGTCTTTTCATTCTTTTCGTCTCTTGTGTCGTTTTTCCAAAAATTTAATTTGTTTTTTAATCTTATTTTTCACGATTATAAGAAAATCTACTCGTCCTATCTAAAAATGATTGATTACAAATTTGTAGATCCTTTTCGGTTGGAGAACTTTTGTCGACTAATTTTTTTTCTTACCTTGTATTGTTTCAAAAAATTTAATTTTTTATTGTTTATCTCATTTTTTACGATTAAAACAAAAACTACATGTCATATCAGAAAATTATTGATAACAAATGCAGATGAGTTCCTACTCTTTTTCAGAAGAGCAACTTTTGTTTATTCACTGTTCTCATAGCTTGTTTCGTTTGTCCAGAAATTTAATTTTTGTATTTTTAATGTTGTTTTTTGCGAATAAAACAAAAACTGCGCATCCTATCAAAGAATGATTGATAACAAATTTGTTGCTCTTTTTTGGGTGAACAACGTTTGTCTCATTATTTTTTTCGTAGCTTCTGTCGTTTGTCCGAAAATTGAATTTTTTATTTTTAATGTTTTTTACGAATAAAACAAAAACCACGTATCATATAAAAAATCGAATTTTAGATTTTTCATTACTTTTTGTGCGATCAAAATATGAATTTTCGATTTTTCGGAAAAATTCGAAGAGTTGTTATGATAATCTTATAAGGCATTCAAAAAGCAAAAATGTTCATTTCCGTTTGTTTTTTGGATTTTGAAAATGCTATAACGCTAATAATTTTCTTTTCTTCAAAGAAAGTCATGAGGTTACATTGTTCGAGTTTCCAAGTACGTGAATAGCCTTACATAGAATTTTTATTTCTTGAAACTAGTGAAAATCATTTTTTCTAACTCAGGGGTCTCAAAACGTGAAAATTTGATGAAAACCGACTAAGTCAAATTTTCCATAAAACCAATACCTTCGCATTAGGATGATAATGTAAAAAGGTGACAAAAATATCGTGTTGTAGCAAAAACCATTTGAAATATTAATACATTTTTTTAATAATCACAAAATTCAATAAATATTCGAACAAAGTTGAAATCAAAAATGGAAACTTCAAATATATTATTTACTAATTCATTTCTTATCGAACAAGCTGATGACAAATTTGCCATTAAAGCCAAGATAATTGATGTTATAGATCTTATCTCAGACCTTATCTCAGAATGGATCACTGGATTAGAACCTGTTACTTTTGATAAACTTTAATTAGCTAAGCTTTTCCATTAGTTAACATGAGTACCGATCATTTGCAATAATATATTTGTATAAATATACTCGTGGATTGGCTACTAACGTAATTGCAGAATTTCTTAACCCGAGATGATGCAGATGTGAAAGATTGAGAAAAGATTGTGAGAATAAGCAAGAAATATATGATTCGCTTTCAGTAGTGTCAAGCCGTTTTGTCTTTTGACTTTTTCACCTTTTTAGAGGAAGAAAAAATGAAACGCTAATGTCAGCCACTGATCAGCAGCTTATGTCCCACTTCGAAATCATGCAATGTCAGGAAATTGCATTATACTTGCAAGATTGTAATTTATTGAAAGCGATGATGAACTTATAGTTAATGAAATTCTGATGACTGCGTGCTTATAAATTTAATAAAGGGGGGTATTAATAATCTTTAATAAATTTAAATGACGATTTAATGGTTTGAAATAAATTACACGAAAATTTGATTGAAGGAAAAAGTCTATAATTCTATAATCTACCGTACGTATTCTTGATCATCAATTCTAATTTTTTTCGAATAGATCGACCGACGCCTTATAAAAAAATTAAAACTCAAAATATTACTTAGAACACACTTGTATATATAAATAATTTCACAAATTTTCAACCATAAATTTGATTGAGTTTTTTATTTTTTTATATTATTTATTGAGAAGTACTAAATATTTGTAACGTATAGGGGAGAGTGGTCCTAAGTCGCGTGTCGACTTAACCATTTTATCGTATGACAGGTTGGTAGACATGGACGTAATTCACGCTGACAATTGTGACTTTAGTTTTCGCTTGACACAGTGAGCAGGGTTTAAATTATTCGTGCAAACGGAATTCCATTTTCTTCCGTTCTCGTGAAGCAGCTACAGGTATGTAAATATTTTGAAAATTTCAATCGATTAAGTGCGTTCTTTTCTATGTTTTGTGTGCTTTCGCCTGATAGAGTCAATTTTTCATTGTGATTTTTGTTTCATGTGCGTAATAGCATGAAATGTGTAAACTTTCGCAGTGGTCCTAAGGTGGCACCAAACGGGTGGTCCTAAGTCGGCACCTTTTTTGTTGCTTTTGTTGTGATTTTATTTTGTTCTGTTTTAATTCCATGTCACTAGTCTCTTGTTGCTTCTTTTTTTTTTATTTAGTTTGGTTGTGCTTTGACTGCATGTTGCTTGTCTCTGGTAGGTGTCCTTTTATTTTCTGTGTTTTCTTATTGACAATATTTCAAATGTTTTTTCATTGCAAATGTTTTAAAATTCATCCATATACTCCTAAAACTTACATAATCTGCCCTTTTTATTGCATATAAGCGTAAAAAATTATGTGCCGACTCAGAACCAGGGGGTACCGGCTTAGGACCACCATTTTGAGAAATAGCAAAAACTGACTTCCTCAATTTGCGCTGCATTACGACCGCAAAAATCACTCCAAACTGCTCCAAATGACATAGAATTGTACACAAAGAATCGAGCTACCTGACCAAACACACTGTAGCGCCATTAAGCCCTGTTTACTCTCGTTTTTTGACAGAAGTTCACTGTGCCGACTTAGGACCACTCTCCCCTACTTTTTAATAGTTAAGTGCAATTTTCAACAAAATAGTTGAATTTTTGACCAACAAATTTTTTTCAGACTATAAAGATGAATTTCCATCCTACAAAGATGAGCTTGCAACTAAATGGTTGGATTTTAAATATAAAAATATTAGACTTTAACCAAAGACAGTTGCATTTTCAACTGAATAGTTCAGTTTTTAACCTTGAAAGATAAATTCTCAACGGAAAATTGAATAGTTGATATTTTAACCCAACAATAATAGATTTTTATCAAAAGAGACGAATTTTTAAACCCAAAAGACAAATTTTCAACAAAATACATGAATTTTCGAATGAATATTTGAATTTTCAAATAAAATAGATTAACCTTAAAACAAAGACAGTTGCGTTTTCAACTAAATGAAGGCATATTTTATGAGGCAGTTAAATTAAAAAAAAAAATTAAATTTCCAATCCAAGCGAACGAATTTTCTGTCCAAATAGACAAATTTTTGAGAAATCAGTTCTAATCAAACACTTGAATTTTTGATTCACAAGGATGAATTTTCAACCAAATAGTCGATTAAAAAAAGATTCAACTTGAACGAAAAAAAGTTACATTTTCAACAAAGCACTTAAAATGTAAACAAAAGACAATTATTTTTCAGTCAAACAGTTGTATTTACGACCAAATAGTGGACGTTTGAAGCAAAAGAGACACATTTCAAAAAAATATTTGCCTCTTAAACCAAATAGTTAAATTTTCAAGCAAAAAAAAGTATAAGAATATACATGAAATTTAGAATAACCAGTTAAACCCAAAAATACAAGATTCCAAAAAAACACTTTAATTAAAAAAAATGAATATTCGAAGACGAATATTTAACCAAAGAAATGAAATTTCAACTAAAATCACTTATCAACAAAAAAATAAAACGATTTTTGAACAAAGTGGTTCAACCTCAACCAAGAAGTTCAACTTTCAATCAAGAAGACTTTAATTTTAAATAAAAAATAGTTGAAATACAACAACAAAAAAGTCGAATTTTGAACAAAATAGTTGTATCTTCAGCCAAAGAAGATTAATTTTCAACCAAACAGTTGCATTTTTAAGCAAAAAAGATGAATTTTTCACCAAAACAGATGAACTTTTAAACGAGAGAGACGAATTAAAAAAAAAAGTTAAATTTTCAGCCAGGAAATATTTTAGTAGAATTTTCAACAAAAAGTACATTTTCTACCGAAATAGTTGAATTTGCTACCAGAATAATAAATTTTTTACAAAATTGTTGAACAGCCAACCAAATAATGAAATTTGTAACCAAAAATATAATTATCAGGAGGAAGTAACTGCAAAAATTAATAACAAGAATATTATATCAGGGTGGCCGCAAAACTTCATTTTCAAAATTCCCTAATTTTTGCCCGATCAATTCTTAATTTTCACTGACCATTAATATTCAAAGACCAGAATCTCAATCTAATAACATTTTTTAATATAGAATCTTTCATAAATGGATAAAATAATTTCAAATTAACATTTTAAAACTTCAAATTTATTATCCTTGAGAGTTATTATTTAAAGTATATCTCTTATAGAAATTTCATCGCTTTTGCAAATTTGATTCAAAATTCCTCACCTCTCACTTTTCCCCCTGATTTAATTCTCTGACATTTTCCTGATTTGCAGTTTCTTCCTGAACTACAGCCACCCTGCTTTTATTGTTTGTTTATGTTGAACAACTTGTTTCATTTTAGAATCCGAGATGAAAAAGATATTTTTCATTTGTTTTATACAGAAAAATTTATAAAACAAAAGAAAAATATCATCGTCTTGTCCACTATATATAAGTTTTGTTCCTGGGATAAGATTCCCTAAAAAGAATTTTGACTTAAATTTGAATATTTTTTTAAATCCTCTTTTTTATCATTCTTAGAAGAAGATTATGGTCAAAAATTCACCCTTGAAAGTTTTCCGTATAAATTCTTTTGGATGCATTATTGAAAATCCCTCAGAGATCGGAGATAAACTCACCGATTTTTTATGAGACTGCCGCATCTTGTATATCAATTTCCAATCTTTCGTGCAGTTTATCATATCTGCAAGACGGTCATAAATATATTCTGCGTGAATAGCAGGGTGCAACTTCACATAAATTTCAAATTATTAGCGATACTCGGCATTGTCCAAGGTTTGTGAAAAAATGAATACTATTTTGCAGAAAAAAAGATCGATGCCAGCAGATTACGTCACTGATTAATAAAAAAAAAGAAGTAATAAACAATTGTTTTCTTTTACTGAAGCAGCTTTGCTCATATGAAATGGAAATTTTCTTTATTTAAATTTATAAAAGGCCGTTGCTACGTGTACCGGAATTTTGGTACAAATAAACAGCTTTTTTCAGTATAAATAAACCCGGAGCTGGGAAAGGGGCTATTTTATTAATTTTTTAACTGAAAATATAACTTTCAATTTTTTTAATGATATTTTTTAGTTGAAAATTGTCTTGTTTGGATAAAAAAATTATCTTCTTGATTTGGAATTTCACCTTTTTTGGGTGAAAATGTATCAGTTTCATTGAAAATTAATTTCTTTTTGCTAAAGTACATTTTTCTAAAGCAGGCTGCCCAATTGGGGACAAATTGGCACCTAAGAACTATTTAGGCGAAATCGGGCATATTTCCACACGGGCAAAAGAAAACTCAATTATTTCCGTTTACTTCAGTTTTTCACTTGACTACAATTGCAATTTTCGTAACTTTCGTACTTTCGTATTCAAAATTACTTAAATCCGCAGTGTTCTTCACCGGCGTAAAGATTAAAATCTCTCCGTGCATCGTTTTCAAAAGTGACGTTCCTTTTGACGCAACCAGTCAGGTTTTTTTCGTATTCGGATAATGCACCAGTTATGAGAAAATTGCAACAAAAAGTCCTTGACTTATCTTTCAAATAATCCAAAAAAGGACAAGCCCATGCTATTAATTCATAATATGTATTATGTAACTCTCATTAAAATATTTTTTTTCATGTCAAGCAAATGGCTTTTATATATATAAGTATACGTATAAAAGGCAAATAATTTATGAATGCATCAACATAAGGGGCCGTACTTAAATTACGCAACAGGTCAAGGAGGGAGATGGGTCAATTGATTTTGTTTCGATTTGTTAGGTTTTGTTGAAGATTCGTCTTTTCGGGTTGAAAAGACAACTGAAATCTTTTTTTGCATGAAAAATCAGTTTTTTTTAAATTTGTCTTTTTGATTTAAAATTCATTCGTTTTAGTAGATATTTCATCTTTCTTCAATGAAAATGTAAGTGTTTGATTGAAAATTAATCTTCGTAGCTTGAGGATTGAACTATTTTTTTTTTGTTGAAAATTTTGGCTAAAACGTTTTGTCGGGAAGTCATTTTTTGTGTAGAGGATTCATATTTTTAATTAATAATTCACCTTTTAGGTTGAGTGTTTTTTTTTAAATTTTGATAAAATGTTATCTTTTTTGATTAAAAATTCAACTACGCCAGTAAAAGCTGAACTACTTTGTTGAACATTAATTTTCTTGGATAGAGGTTCATCTCTTTGGTTGATAATTTAACTATTTTGTTGAAAATTCATTTTGTTATTGTATGAAATTAATTCTTTTCACTGAAAATATAACCTTGCCAATTCTTTTAATTGATATTTTTTAGTTGGAAATTCTCTTGTCTGGATTCAAAAATGATATTCTTGATTTGAAATTTCATCTTTTTTGGGTAGAAATCTATCGGTTTCGTTGAAAATTAATTTTTTTGCTGAAAAATGATATTTTTTTGTTAAAAACTCAATTTTTGTACAGAAAATTAATCTTTTTTGGTTTAAATGTCAACTATTACACTTTTTTGTTGATAATTCATCTTTTTAGATTGAAAATTCAACCATTTTGCTGAAAATTTAATTTTGTTGAAAATTTGAAAGTTGAAAGTAAATTTCGAAATTTCAAATTTGTATATGAAATATTGTTTTATTTCGTTCATAAAAGATCCCATATTAAGTATTACAAGATGAAAATGCTGGTATGTATTTGAATGTTAATGATCGGGGAAAATAGAAAATTGGTCAAGGAATTTCCATGACAAATGGATGATTCCAAACATTTTTGAAATACAGTCATGATTTCACTTCAAATTAGATTTTGAGTGACGAAGCATGAAATTTATATTAACTTATTCCAAATTATCAAAAATTCAATGAAAAACCGCCGGAAATTTTGGGTAATTTTCGGTGATTTTTGAGGTGAATTATGGTAACTTATTATAAATTGCCCAAAATTTAATTTTATCATGTCTATAAATTTGCGGAAATTTATGGAAATTTCCGGTCAATCATGGTAATTTTACAGGTAGATATAGTAACTTACCATTAATTACCCAAAATTCATTTAAACAATTTCCATAAAATTCTGGAAATTGTAAAATGCGAGCTCATAGGTGTTTGATTTTCATTATTCACATCTGACGTTACTTTTATGTCCCTAGGAAGTAAAAAGTAGAGCCTTAGCCCTGTTTCATAGGCGTTGAAAAGGGCTGAAATCATGCATGTGTCATAAAAAATAATTATATAAAAACTGCAGGGTTGACGAATCCGGAAAGTAAATTTTTATTTCCTGTATAACTGTGTAACCGCAGGGAGTTTCAGTAGAAACAGACAGTGCCTACAAATAGTTCAGTAGGTAGAGGCGATTTTGGTCAGACTATGAGTTACGAAAGAAAATCCTAACAACGTATTTCAAGATTTATTTCCGTTTTAATTTACAACATATATGAGTAAAAAAACTAATTTTAAGAATTGCTTCTCCATTTCGGGCAAAAAAGAGCGCTTGGAGATAAATAAAGTATTCAGCTTCTGAAAAAAGTAGCTAGAAAATAATGGTAATTAGGGTGGTCCAATCAGCGTGGTATGGCCGTTGGCTATATAATAAAGTTTAACCCCGAAAAGAAGTCGATAGAATGATTGTAAGTGCTGCCTAAAAAAATTATTTAAAAACACCAAAAAAGTTTTAAAATTATTTTCATCTTCAAATGAATTTTCTTTTTCGTAGTAACAAATGAATCGAAAATTATTGGGACCATTATTTAGGACATGTATTATAGTTAAAAGAAGGAATTGGGGGAAAAATTGTTTTTGAGATTTTGACGTCTACCGGCAATTGGAATTATTATTTTTTGTTGATTTTGTATCATAAAGCGTTAAGCAACGTTGGGCGCGGTTAGTACTTGGATGGGCGACCGTTCGGGAATACTGCGTGGTGTTGGCCCGTCGTGGGTGTGGTGGACCTACACTGGTAGTATTTATCCACCTAGAAACACTACCCAAATCGGGTAGTGAGGCAATGAACTTTCGAGTTCGAACTGCTAATCAATTTTCTTTTGTATCTCGAATGTCTTATAACTATTCTCCAATACAAAACAAACTCTTGGCCTGGACAGTTTTTGAGAAAATCCATTTTTAATAATACTCATTGAAAAAAAATTCTACAAAATAATTCCTTTACCTCTGTAAATCTGACATCATTTTGTTTTTAACTTGATTTTTTTTTATTTGAAGAAGTGAAAAAAGGTGTTTTCACGCTTTTATACCATGAAAAAATTACAACAAATGAAGTATAATTATTTCTGATCTGAAAAATCTCTAGTCGTAGATATAATTATTATTTGATCAGTTGATTTTTTATTTAAATAGACAGATACAGATCATTTTTGTAGCAAATTGATTTTTGTTTCATCAAAAATTAATTCTTTCAATGAAAATTTCAATATTCCATTTTTGGTTGAAAACTGATATTTTCTAATTTAAAAATTTAACTAATTGGTCGAAAATTTATGTAATTTGTTGGAAAAATATCTTGGTTGGAAAATCATCTTTTTTAGATGAAATTCAAATATTTGTTTGAAAATGCACCCTCCTTGTTAAAAGCTCCCCTTTTTGCTTTGAAATTTGAACATTTTTAGGGAAACTTTTTTTCTTTGTTGACAAAAAAATCTTTCTTGGTTCAAAAGTCAACTTTGATTGGAAAGCTGTCTTGTTGGCTCGGAAAGTCAACAATTTGGAAAAAATTCATACTTTTTTGTATATATGTAGCTTGTTGAAAATTAATCGTTTTGTTTCAGAATTCATCATTTTTGTTGAAAATTCACCTATCATGTAGAAAGCCCGTATTTTTGGCTTAAAATTTCAACATTTTTGGTAAAAAAAATTGTATTTGTTGACTGAAAAAATTTCCTTGGTTTTTCCGCACTTGTCATAAATTCATCTTTTTTATTTGAAAATTTAGGTCTTTTCGTAAAACTTCATCCTTTTTGGTAAAAATGCAGCTTCTTGGTTCAAAATGAATTTTTTGGGGCTGAGAATTCACCTGTTTTATTAATTTTTGTGTTTTTTTTTTAATTCACCTGTTTTTGATTTACATTTGTTTGCATCTCTGTTAAAATATCAACTGTCACAATTTTTCTCACAGATTCATCATTTTTGGTAATGCTTCACCGAACTTAATTTTTAGAAAATTAACCTTCCGGGTTAAAAAATTATCTTTTGGGTTCAACTCTTTAAATGAAAATTCATTTTTTAAAGATTCATCATTCGAGCTGAAAATTCATCTCTTTTGTCAAAAATGTAACTATTTTAAACAAAAAAGGTAAACTATTCCACTTTTGGATGAAACTTGATCTTTCGAGTTGGAAATTCATGTGTTTTGGTAAAAATTCGTCTTTTTTGTTCAAAAATTGACCTTCTTGGTATAAAATTCATTTTTTTTGGTTGAAAATGTCACTGTTTGGGTCTAAATTAATATATTTCGGTTTATGATTATACAACTTGGTAGAAAATCGAACCATTAGGTTCAAAATTAACTTATTTGTTGAAAATTCACATTTTTGGTTTAAATTTAACTATTTGGTTAAAAATTAAACTATTTTGATGAGAATGCAACTTTTTGGTAGAAAATTCAATCTTTTTGTTAATGAGTTATATTTTCAGGTTGAAAATTCCGCCGTTTTGTAGATAATCTGTCCTTTTGACTTTGAAACAGTCATTTTTTTATAATTAATGTACTTTGCTGAAAATTCGTGTTTTCAGTTGAGCATTTATCTTCTGGCTAGAAAAATCATCTTTTTGTTTGATAATTTAACTATTTGGTTAAAAATTCATTTTTTAATTAAAAACTTAACTGAATGGGTGGAAGTTGAACTAGTTTGACAATAATTTACATTTGATCAAGATTCACCACTTTCATTTAAAATGTATCTTATCTGTTGTTTTTTTTCAGAAATTAATTTTTTTTATCTGTAAATTTCACTATTCCATTTTTGGTTAGAAATTTATTCTTTATACGTTGAAAATTCACCTATTTGGTACAAATTCTATGTATTTCTTTGAAAATTTGTCTCTTGTATCTTGTATGACGAAAATTAAATATATATTTCTATTTGAAATCTTACGAATTTAAAGCGTCTCATATTGCATTCAATATAGTTCTGATAGAATTGTGGGCCACGTTACGTTTTTGAGGGGAGGGGGGGGG
>CAKNXH010001860.1:240661-288790 GCA_932178445.1 Andricus quercusramuli | reverse complement strand
GGGGGGGGTGAAATAACCTAAAATTGGTAACGCAGTTTATAGACGAACCGTAACAGCAATTCATATTTTTCTCCGACTCTGTCTTTCCTTGACACATTTAAAAACGACGCCTTTAATTGGTTGCGTTACGATACACTCCAGTGGGAGTATTTTTCTCTGTGTTTCGATAAAATGAAAAAATTCGAGAAATTATTCTCTGACCCCTCGACACCAGTCGTAGCGAGGAGAAACCTCTACAAATAAGTCCTCAAAGTGAGATACGGGTTTCTACAGAAAGTGAGAATCGCAAGAATAAACTGGTAACAAGAGACATAGGTCCTTAAATAACATGAACACGAGTTTAACCTGTTGCACCGGTTCTTACTAATTATTATTGGCTTTCTTATAACGGTCTTCGCTACAAATTCGTTTGTTTGTATCTGAGGTGGGATCTCAATGATAAAATCGAGCTGGAAACTTGTATTCGTTACGAAATGCAACTATACATTACAATTGGTAACAATCTGCTTTGATATCACAATTAACCGTAAGATAATCACAATTAGGTCTCGCTGAAATTTATACAAATTTAAGAAAGAGAAAAGAGAGGAAAGGAATAATAAGAATTTAAAAATTCACTGCAATCCTATATAATCCACTTGAAATTTGGAGTAATTCACATAATTCAGAGTAATCTAATTATACTCCAGTAATCCACTTGTAAGCAACGGTAATCCAAATGTAATCCGGAATTATCTACGTGTAACCTAGAGTAATCCAGTTATAATGCGAACACATCTAATCCAGATAATACACTTGTAATCTAGATAATCCAAAGTAATTTAGGTAAATCAGGTTAAAAGAATTATTCCATCAGGAGATAAGAATAGTAGATGGGTCGGCGTCCAACGTCAGGGTACAGTAAAGGTGGTAGGTAAGTTTGGGGAAACAAGAACGAATGATAACGGAAAAAGATTAGTTATCTTATGCTTAGAAAAGGGCCTAATTATTACAAATACTTGGTCTAGGCATAAAATGATCCTCATGTACACTTTGTGTCGAGGAGATAGCCACAGTATAATTGACTTCGTTGTTGCGAGGGAAAGACTAAGAGAGCTCGTAGAAGATACAAGAGACATGAGGTGTCCTGCATTGCAGTACTGATATGACCTTCTAGTCTCCAAAATAAACTTAGGTCAGGGATGGAGAAGAAGAAGAACAAAAAAAAAAGAAACAAAAGCGAATCAAGATTGAGAATTTACAGAAACCGGAAGTGCGGGTAGATTTTCAGAATAAGATACACGAAAGCATAGATAAGGCAATTTGGGAGGCGCTTATAAACAATAAAGATATAGAGGGCGCATCGACTATGCTCCGGGATATAATTGGTAGGAGTGCGACTGAAGTGTGTGGTAATGAGGTTGTATGAAGAATGTGTGGTGATGCGTGGTGGAATGATGATATCCGCGCAGCCGAACACGAAAAGAAGCAAGCATATCACGGAAAGTTGCACAACACAGACCTTAGTGATGATGAGAGAAATAGACTTGAAAATGATTACAGACACAAAAAGAGGAAAGTAAAACTACAAGTCAAGGAAAGTAAAGGTGAAATTAAAACAGAAGAAGAGAAGAAAATGCAAAACGATTTTTAAGGAAGCAAGAAACTGTTTCATAAATGGGCATTGATCAATATGAAGGAAGGTAAAAGTATAGAGTTAGGCAGCATGAGAAACACAAGGTCGAAATGCTATACGATACAGACAGGATACCGGATGCTTTGAGAGACTCTTTCAAGGAATTTTTGGGAGGTGAAGCTATATATAGAGCACGATAGCTACAATCTAGAACACGATACGTTAGAAAACCCAATTGAGAAAGTCTGTGCCTCTGAAGTTAGGGATATAATTGAGAACTTACAAAATTGTGAGGCTGCTGGCGTCGGCAATATTACCAATAATTACAGAGGTATCAGCTCATGAAGAACCCTGAATAAAATATATTCAAAGATGTTCATCCGTAGAGTAATGAAAAAACAGAAGAAAAGACATGATAAGTCCAGAGTGGATTCATGCCAGGAAGATCATGCACGGATCAAATATTTAGCTGAAGACAGATCACAGAACAAACTTTGAGAGTGAGGAAAAAAAGTGTTCTGTGCATTTGTTCACCTAAGAAAAGCGTTCGACAAGGTGGATAGAAGTGAACATTAGGAAGTCCAGAAAGAGTATGGAGTAATGGTGAATGGGAAACTGAGTGACTGGTTCGATATTATGCAAGGTGTTATACAAGGATGCGTCATGTCCTCATGGCTACCTACTAAATTGATGGACAAGTGTCTGAGAATGGCCCTCTTCGACGAAGAAGTTGTGCATCTCGGGATAGTAAGGGTACATGAGTTGGCGTTCGCAGATGATGAGGTTGTTATGTCCGAGTCGATCGAAAACTTGCAAAGAATGTTGCGCAAGCTGAATAGTGAACACAAGCATGAATAACATCCCATGCAGAAATCGCCATACTGGTTCCATTTTACCGATCGGGCCCTGATCGGGTTGGCCCGGTCTGTCCCGGATAGGGTATATGTCGTGGTTTCAGCATCGTGTCAGACCCGGTGGCCGGGTTACAGCCTATAACGACACCTAGTATGTGTGTTGGGAAGTAGCGAATGACTTGTGTGCAGTTTTGACAGCTATTTATTATTATTATACCATTAAGCCATTTCCCTTCCGGGGTAGGCGTGACTTGTTCGGTTGGGAGGTGGTGTAATAGGTATATAGGTACGAGGTAGATCGGTATATGGGTACAGGGTTGTTGGGTATATAGGTGTTAGGTATAGATGTTTTAGATTGATCTGGAGTTCTCGTGTTATTTATATAAATTACACGTTCACTCCGCAACACTGCTCCGACCCAGGTTGCTGATCAATCTCTCTAGCGATCACCCCAAGTGAGGAGCCTCACAAAATTGTTATGTATGGTTCCCCACTTGGGCCCATTAGTATCCAAGGTCTTTGTTTCAGGCATCATTCACTCTATCGTCACTCTGTTTATAAACTATTTGTCGCCACACATTTCTGTCCTGGCATACTACTCTACCTTCATTCACATCCATGCATTTTTTCATGCAGGCTCTTGTATTTCTATGGCTTCTTATGTCTCTTCGTATTAGTGTCTCATTCACAGATTCTAACCATTCTTTCGGCGGTCTACCTCTGGGCATTCTGCCATTTACTTTACCTTTATACACTTGCTTGGTCACTCGTTCATCTTCCATTCTTTCAAGATGTCCGAACCATCTTAACTGATTTCTTTCCCATATGTCAACTAGTGTCTCTCCTGTACCACATTCTTTGAGGATTGTCTCGTTTCGTACTTTGTCCATCAGTGTTTTCCCGCATATTATGCGCAGAGGTTTCATGCCGATCGCGTTGATTTTACTCCTGTCCTTTTCTTGACAGGTCCATGTCTCGCTACCGTATAGTACAGTCGGTACGAAAATAGAGTTATGTATGGCCATTTTAGCTTTTTTTGATATGTTTTTATTTGTGAGGATGGACACTGCTCTACCGATAACCTGCTTACCCTTATTTATGCGCCTATCTAATTCCCCATCTATTTTTCCGTCGCTAGTGAATAGACTACCTAGATATACGTGCTTGTCAACTTGTTCTAATCTCTCATCATTTAGGACAATGTTGCATATTGTTTTCTCGCTTTTTCCCTCAAACACCATGACTTTCGTTTTATTCACGTTAATTTTGAGGTCCATGTTCTTCATGCTTGTATTAAGTTTATTCAACATTCTTTGCAAGTCTTCGACTGATTCTGCCATAACAATCTTGTCATCTGCGAAAGCCAACCCACGTACCTTGACGGTTTCGAGATCTATACCTGTTTCGTCGAAGAGGGCAGTTCTTAGACACTTATCCATGAATATGATAAAAAGCCATGAGGACATAACGCATCCTTGCTTCACACCTTGCATAATATCGAACCAGTCACTCAGTTTCCCATTTACCCTTACACTCGCTTTACTACCTGTATATATTGTTTTTATTGCTTGTAGGAGCCCTCCATTCACTCCATACTCTTTAAGGACTTGCCAAAGTTTACTTCTATTTACCGTGTCGAAAGCTTTTTCTAGGTCAATAAATGCACAGAAAACTTTCTTTCCTACTCTCAAGCTTTTTTCTGTGATCTGTCTTAGGCTAAATATCTGATCTGTACATGATCTTCCTGGCATGAATCCACTTTGGACTTCCCATATCTTCTCTTCTGTAATTTCCATTACCCTACGAATAAGTATTTTTGAGTATATCTTACTTGCGGTACTTAGTAGGCTGATGCCTCTGTAATTACTGCAGTTGCTTTTATCTCCCTTTCTTTTATATATTGGTACAATAATCGCCCTTCTCCAATCGTAATTTTGAATTAAATTTTAAGTGTGATAAATGAATGAGGTTTCAATAAACAATGCCAAAGTGTAAAAGCACTCTGCGGGTTCAGAAACACCGTGCGATAACCAGGATACCATATTTACGAGACGGAAATGCAAGTAAGTAAATCAGTGAAACCTAACCTCAATATTAAAATTATTATTAAACTTGTTTATCAAGATTTATATGTTCACGGCTATCCTCAATTGACATTATTGTTTTTTTAATCAATAGGAAATTATTTAGCTCATAATTTAATACCTATAAATAATTACGGTATCAATTTGTAAATATAAGGTTATGTTCTAAGAAGACTGACAAACGTGTATTTCATTACATTTTAGGTTCTCAAGCTGATGATGAAGATGAAGATGAAGAGAAAGAAAATATTAATTTTGATGAACCGGAAGCTGTGGGAAATGAAATCGATCGTGACGATCCAGGTATTGGCAACGAGGTTCGAACGAATTTTGATCATCTTGAGAGTCCCACTTTACCAGCAAGAATCCGGTTAAAGCACATACAATATCAGCTTCTTTTTCGTGAAAATTAAGTGCCAAATATCTATTTTAATCTACTGGAGATTATATTTATCTAGTTTTGGAAAAAGGTATGTAAAAAAGTCAAGCTTTTCTAAAACATAACCTCACAAGGCAAGACGCGGTAATGAAAACTAACGTTCCATTATGTTCATTCTATTTCTAATAATGTTCTATATAATATAACAATTAAAATAAATGTTTTAAATACACGAACTTTGTTTTTCATTAATTATTTTAGAAAAAATACCAAAATTTTACAAATATTATTATGAACAGGAAATTAATCGGGATCCGGTCCGGGATCGACCTGGCAGCCAGATCGGGCTGCCACGTTCGGCACCGATCGGGCCGTGTGTTTCATCACGGGTCTGGCCCAGGTCGGTTTCCCGATCCGAGCCGGATTTGGCCAGATCCGTACCCGATCGGGGCCATGGCAAAATTTCTGCATGGGATAGGCCTCAAAATTAACGCGAATATAAAACCAAAATTATGGCGTTAGAAGGAAATGGTGAGAAAACACTATGCAAAATTGTCCTAAACGATGAGAAAATAGAGAAAGTTGATAAGTGCGTATATCTTGGTAGCCTATTCAATAATGACGAAAAGATGGATGGAGAGTTAGATAGGCGTATAAACGAGGGTAAGAAGGTTATCGGTATAGCAGGTTCCACTACCAGAAGTAAAAATATATTAGATAAAGCTAAAAGGGCAATATATAATTCTATATTTACACAGACTGTGCTATACGGTAGCGAGACCTGGACATATCAAGAAAAGATTGAGAGTAAAATTAACGGGATTAACATGAAATTCCTGCGAATGATGAGCGGCAAAACACTGATGGAAAAAGTAAGTAATGAGATAATTCTCAAACAATGTTATGTAGAGGCGACACTAGTTGACATATCTGAAAGAAATTCGTTGATATAACAAAAAAGATGAGTTATACGAAAAAATGTCTCCACTTCACGCAAGGTCGGTATATAACAAAATATGGAATAATAATAGTTTGCTCATCGCCAATGGCTAAAAAATGGTTGCTTCTAACATGGATAAGTCGTAAAGAAGACATATTGTATCCGCATACAGAAAAATGTCCTATGTTCGCGCGTTCATGTTAAAGTGACAGATAATCGTAAAATTCACGAAATCGAAGATATTTTTAACTGTTGAATGCTCAAAAATGATTACTTCTGATACGGATAAACGATACAAAATTTATATTGTATCTAAACACAATACCTGCTAAGCATAGATCAAATGGAAAAATGTTCTGTGTTCGCGCGTTTATGTTAAAGTAACAGATAATCGTAAAATTCAAGAAATGGTAGATATTTTTAACTATTACAAGTTCAAAAATGGTTATTCCTGTCCCCGTATGTGAATACAATATGAAACTTTTGATGCTTATGCGGATCAGAAATAACCATTGTTGAGCTTCTATTATTTAAAATAAAACTAATATTACGTAAATTATACGATTATCTGTCACTTTAACATGAATGCGGAAACACAGGAGATTTTTCCATTGGGTTTATACTAAGTATGTAGAAACAATATACATTTTTTGCTGCTTACCTGAGTCAGCAGGAGCCATTCTTGAGCTTATAATAGTTGAAAATATCTAATATTTTGTGAATTTTACGATTATCTGTCACATTAACATGAATGAGTGAACACAGGGTATTTTTTCATTGGGGTTTTAGTAAACAGGTATATATGCGGAACCAATATGCATTTTTTACGGCTTATCCGAGTCAGAAATAACCATTTTTGAGCCTTTGGCGATGAGAAATTTTTTATTCTTCCCTATTTTGACATAGAATGACCTTGCGCGAACTGAAGACTTTTGTTTAGGACTCATATTTCTCGGGAGTTAGTTTGGTACCTACCACAAACTTTTTACACTGTAAAAACGAGGATTCGATTAAGAACTTAATTCGGTATTAGAACAGTTCACGCAACAAAACAATCCCACTTTAGTTTGATCCGCCAATCTAATAAAACAAATTCTAATCTGTCAAGTTTAGAAACCAACGTAACCCATAGGGCTGAAGTTCGCGACCCTTGAGTGTGACGGTTCAACACTAATTTTTACGAATTTTTAATTTCATCTATTCTTTGTTTTTTGTAAGAGTGAAGTTTGGAAGAATTGAAAAAATGCACCCTCTGAATCAATTTAGTTCGCTATCTCGGATCATTTATCAATGTGAAGTTAGCAAACTAAACAAGACAGAAACTCGTACTAAAATAAGACTATTTGTGAGATCATATTAGAACGCCCAAAAAAGGATCCCAGATAAAAATGAATGCCTAGTTTTTACTGTATAACCCTGCCCAAAAACAAAAGCAAAATGTTTAATTTTTTCGATATGCCCTCATCAATGACTAACGAAACAAGTGTAAAAAGTTAAAGTAAATGGCAATATGCCCAAAGGCAGACCACGGAAAGAATGTTTAGAATGTGCGAATGAGACCCTAATTCGAACAGACATAAGCAGCCGTAGAAACACAAGAGCTTGCACGAGAAAATGCATGGACGTGAAATAAGATAGAGAAGTATGCCAGGACAGGAAAGTGTTGCGACAAATAGTTTATAAGAAATGCATGAAGAAAAATGTCAGTAGAGTGAATGACGCCTGAATCTTGAATACTAATGAGCTCGAGTGGGGAGCTTCACATGATGACTTTGTGAGGCTCTGCCCTTGGGATGATCGCTAGAGAGATAGATCAGCAACCTGGGTCGGAACAGTGTTGCCGAACGAACGTGTTATTTAAATAAATAACACGGAAATTCTAGATCAGTCTAGAAATCTATACCCTCTCTCCCACATTACTCTCTTCCTCATCGAGTGAGTGACGCTTACTTAATAATGTAGGCAATTTGGAGTAATTTGCATAGGTAATCCAAATAGTTTTGAACCATTTTTTTTTAATTGTAAAATTAATTATTCCATTTTTGGTTAATAATTTATTTCTTTGATTGAAAATTGAACTATATTATTGAACATTCATTTTTCGTATGGTTGAAAATTCATTTTCTTAACTGAAAATTTAACTATTCCATTTTCAGTTGGAAATTTATCTTTTTAGTTGAAAATTGAACTATTTGGATGAAAAGTGAACTAATTTTAAAAACATTCATTTTTTCTGCTCAAAGATTCTTGATTTTAGTGGAAAATTGTTTGGTTCAAACTGAACTATTTTCTTTAAATATTGTTTATTTGGTTCCAAAATAATGTTTTTAACTGATAACTTAACTTTCCCATTTTTTATGAACATTTGTCTTTCTTAGTCGAAAATTGATATATTTTGTTGATTTTTTTTTTATACAAAATTGAGATTCTTACTTGAAAATTCATCTTTATTGTTAAAAGCTAAACTATTTTGTTGCAAATTTAACGATTTGGGTGAAAATTCATGTGTTTTGTTGAGAAAAATATTCTTGTTTGAAAATTAATCATTTTGGTTCAAAATTTAACTATTTTAGTAAAAAAATTTACTATTTGGTCGTGAAATCGTTTTTCCTTTTTTGGTTGAGAATTATTATTTCTAACTGAAAACTTAAATATTCGATTTCTGATGAAAAGTCTATCTTTTGTAGTTGGAAATTCAACTATTTGGGTGAAAATTGTTTTTGTTGGTAGATAATCAATATTTTTGGTTGAATATTCAACTACTTGGTTGAAAGTGTCAAAAATGCCAACAAATTAATTTTCCACCAAACAGTTGAATTTTCTACCAAAATAATAGAATTTTCACACCAAAAAGACCAATTTAAAAAAAAGTTAAATAGTAAGGCCAAAAAGACGAATTTTCCAAAAACTATTTGAATTTCCAATCCGAAAATATGCATTTACAATAAAAAAGTTTATTTTTAACCGAATAGTTAGGTTTGTAACTGAAAAATATAAATTTTCAACCACAAATGGAATAGTAAAATTTTTAATTCGAAAAATTAATTCTTAGCAAAAAAAAAAAGAATGTTCAACAAATAGTTAAAACATTCAATTGAAGCAGCCGAAAAGCCGAATTCTCTATAAAATAGTTGAATTTTAATGTCAAAAAGACGAATTTTATACAAACAGTTTAATTTCCAACCCGAGAATTTAAATTTCTAACCAATTTTTAATGAAGTAGTTCAACTTTCAACAAAGCAGTTGAATTTTCTATTTAGAAGATTAATTTTCTACTAAAAAAAGACAAACTTTCAACAACATACCTGCATTTTCAGTCAAATAGTTGAATTTTCAACTGAAAACGACCAATTTGCAAACAAAAATAAAATAGTTAATTTTTCAGTCGAAGAAATAAATTTTCAACCTATTAAAACACAAATTTTCAACAAAATAGTTAAATCTTCAAGCAATAATATATATTTTTAACAAATAGTTTTAGCTTACAAGCAAGCAGTTGAATTAAAAAAAAACTTTTAAACAAAATTGTTGGATTTTCATCAAATTATTAAATTTTTAACCAAATAGTGGAATTTTTAACGAACAAAAAAAAATGAATACTGAACCAAAAATATAATAGCAGAATTTTGAGATAAAAAAGATTAACATTTGAACCATAAAAATGATCGGATTTTCTTATTGGGTTCTATTGATTTAATTGGCATTTAAGCGAATAACCGAGAAAAAGGGGATTTTTTTTTTTAAATAGGGGAAAGAAGGGAATTCTTTTAAAAAGTGCGAAGAAATTTTTTCCGTGAAATTCGCCGTCAAATTGACAAGTTTGAAAATATTCTAACTAAATATGTTGATTTCTCTATTTTTACAAATCGCAACATTTTGATTGTCTATAATGTGCATGGTTTCAAAAAAATAACTTCCACATATATTTCTACTTTTAAATCAAATTTGCAATAACAATTTTTTGCTTGTGCTCTTTTTCAGAAATAGCATTTGAATAGTAAAATATTTTCTGAAATTGAACGTCTCCAAACTAAAAATGTGAATGCTTAAATTAAAGGAAGTTAATTAAAAATTATTCACGAAATTAGCTATGGAATTTCAAATTATAAAGAATCTTCAAATTCATATGCAATTAAGGCTAGCATTTAGTTTTTAAAATTATTACACTAATTATAAATGCTAAATGTCAAAAACTTCTTAAGTGTAGAGAGAGCCACTCTGACTCACTCCTTGAGATCCTGTTTCTGAATTTAAAAAAATAAAAAATGACTTTGAATATGACTACGCTATGTTTCAAGTCTAACTGTAAACAGTCCTGGTGATTTGAAATTCGAGGTAATAGTGCTGAAATAATAATAATTATTAATAATTTATTCCTCAATATTTTAGAAGCTATTTTTAGTATAAGGTACACTCAAAAAAATATTTGTTTTACATTTCTTTGCATCAAAGAAACTTTTTTCTAACTGAGAGCCAATCAATATTTTTCTTTGAGTCGTAACAATTTTCTTCGGATGAAAGAATTTTTTTCTGAGTGTCCTCGTAAAAAGTGACTGGATGCCATTGGGCAAGCCCAAGTTGATTATTAGGCTAGCGCAGACTTGGGCCTGATAATAATTATTAGGTGTTAAACAAATCATGGCAATTTGCCACAGGAAATAGTTTCACTGTAAAAGTGCACAGGTATTATATTCAGCGTTTGAAATGAGTTAAGATAAACTAGGACTTACGACTCTGCAAAACTGGGTTAGAGCCACGTCACGAGAGTGACTGTATTGTGAAACCGGTTCCAACGAGCTATCCTGGGAGGACTTTGATGACGAAAACGAGGAAGCTGATGACGTTCAGACAGGAAGATGCAGCCGCCTTACAAAGACATGAACACATACAAATTATTAATAAAAAATTATAAGACATGATTCCTAGAAGTAATACATCGATTAAGCCATTCTCTAAAAAAACTACTTGAGTCTACTTAGGTTTTGGCACGGATTTGCCAAAGAAACTTTTCAAAATGTCTTAGTACAAATTAAAAGGGATATGTTGTGAGGTTGAAAATGTTCACTCAATCTGAAAAATGTATTTTGGTCTGTAAGAACTAATTTTCAAAAGTTTCTTCGGAAATTCCATGTCACAACCTAAGTTGATTCAGGTTTTGACTCAAAATTACTAAAGGAACTTGCCGAAATGTGTTTTTACAAACCAAAACATACATATTTTAGCTACTGCAAACATTTTATACCCCATGAAATATCCCTTTTGGTTTGTCAAAAGACATTTTAAAGAATTTCTTCTGCAATTTTGAGCCAAAACTAAAGTTGACTTAGATATATTGACATGGAATTTCCAAAGAAACGTTTCAAAATGTGTTTTTGCGAACCAAAAAATACATATTTTGGATTTTGCAAATATTTTAAACCCCATAACATGTCCATTTTGGTTTGTTAAAAGACATTTATAAATGTTTCTTCGGTTTACACTAGGCCACATCGTGGGGCAAAAAAGTTTTTCTGTACTAGATAGTCCAGAGCTTACAATTTTTATCCGATTTAAGCATTTCAAAAAAAAAATAAAAGCTAATTAAATGTCAAAGAAATTTATGTGAGCCGATTTTTCATTTTTTTTTGTTATTAATTTAATATCGCGGGGAAAACTCCCAATAATGCGGTCCAGCGGAGGTGGATTACTACTTATTAAAATATTACATCTAATTATATTACCTCTATATACAAAATTACTCTGGATTACTTAAGATTACGCCACATTGCATAAAATTACTCTGGATGACATCATATTATGGTGCATGACACCGCCAAAACTAGACTCACATGAATTTTCAACTAAAAAGGATTATCTTTTTTGACAAAATTCATAAACTTGTAACCAAATAGTAGAATTTTCAACCAAAAAGTTTATTTTGCTGTTGAAAAAGACAACATTTGAGCAAGATAGGTGAATTTTCGACAAATTAATAGAATTTTCAATTGAAAAAGATTAATTGTCAGCTAGATAGTTGAATTTCCTGATAAAAAGATGAATTTTTCACTAAAAAATAGAATAGTTAAATCTTCACCTGAAAATTAATTTGGGAAAAAATGTTCTACCAAATGGTTAAATTTTAAACCAAAGATATGAATTTTAAACTAAAATGAAGAATCTTCGAACAAAAATGACTTTTTTCTACAAAATGCCTTAACTTTCAACTAAAACAGATACATTTTTCAGGCAAAAGTTTTAATTTAATAAAGACTTTCACACAATTATTGAATTTTCCATACAGAAGATCAACTTTCAAACAAACAGTTGCATTTTCAACAAAAAATGAAATTTCACAAAAATAGTCTACTGTCCGAAAAAGAAATAAATTTACAACATGTGTGATGAATCTTCAACTGGATTGGTTCAATTTTCAGTTGAAAAATCAATTTTTGACCCAAAAAAGCACGGGTTTTTAAAAAAGAGATGAATGTTCTACAAAAAAGTTAAATCAACGAAAATTTTCATTTCAATCCAAATCGTTTAATTTTCTCGTTTAATCCACAACCAAAACAGATTAATTTTCATTCAAAAAATTACATTTTGAATTAAAATCGATTCAATTTATACCAAGAAAACTAACTTCTAACAAAATAATTAAATTCAAATAGATAAATTCAACCAAAAAGGACGAATATTCAACCCCAAAGATTAATCTTCAACTAAAGAAAACAAAAATTAATTTTCAACAAAATAGTTGAATCTTCTACAAACATAGTTAGATTTTTATTCGAAAGCATTCAAAATTATTCGAAAGAACTAATTTTAAATAAAAAAGTTGAATATTCAAACAAAACAGCTTTTTAATCAAAATATACGAATTTTCAACAAGAGTTTTGTTTTTCAGCTAAAAAGTTGAATGCTTTATAAAACAATTAAATTTTAGACCAAAATATATGACTTCTTGAAAAACAGTAATATTTTCAACAAATTTATTACATTTTAAATCCGAAACTCGAATTTTAAACCAAAAATATAATAGTAAATTTGTCGACCAAAAGCATCAACTTTAAAAAAAAATAGTTGAATTTTCTTATTGGGTTCTAATAAGTCAGTTCGCGTTTAAATTTATAAAAAAATAGGAAAGTTTCTGAAAAATAGGGGAAAAAACGAATTTTTTAGAAAAGTGGGAAAAAGGGAATAGTGCAAAGATTGTGAAGTCTGAATTTGTTCCACGTAAGCATAATCTTCTAGGAAAGGAATAATGTTGAAATCCCTTTTTAAAAAGAGCCAAAAAGGACATAAAATTTTTTTAATAGCTTCGAAAATATTAGTAATTATAAAGATTGGTCATGAAACATTTTTGAAAAATGCTAATGTACCTAAACTACTTGAAAGCAGTGTAGCTCTTCATAAGAAGGCAAAGTAAAACCTATAATAGAACCTAATAAAATTGAATGATTTATTATGGTGGTGAGAATCTAATTTTAGACTTTAAAAGACCGTGTAAGTTAAATTCAAAATTACGAAATTTTATGTTTTGGTCGATATCCGGCCTCTCTGAGTGGCCTTGAGATTTATTCGGACTTCGAAGAAATTTTTTTATATTTCATGACCTCGAGGATTCCCCAGTGAAAGAAGTGGTCCTATCGAGGATTTCGCACAACTTTCTCCTTCGATTCATACTCGATGATACAAGATTAAAGTATTTTCGAACATTCAAGAATATATTGATTAAATTCTTCAATTCAAAGATTATTTTTTTCAAATAGCTGCTTTTTCTTGCCCATAATACATTAAAAAAAATTATTTTATGTTATAGAAATTATATTTGCTGAATACAAATATTTGAAGAATTTGGAAAACTTATTATTTAAAAAATAAAAAATTAGATTTAACATAAATTTATACTTGCCCATGGGTCCAAAGGTGAGGGTCTCTGCAGTGAGGTCTCTGCAGAGACCTCTGTAAGTGATTCCAAAGGTTTTTGATCAAATAATTAAAATAAGTGCGAAAATAAATGAGCCAGGCTAATTAGGTCAAAGAATGCGAATTCACTGTGCAAAATTCCATCGAAAATGATTGCTTACTTGAACAAATTTAAGGCTTGACTTTTTTCAACCCTGACGTTTTTTTAACGAAAGCTGTTGGCATGTGGAATAGGATGAACCAAAAGATCGACTTTGAATTTTATCTGATCAATTCCCTTCAATTCGTTTGTTCATCGGCACAAGAAATAATAATTTTTTTTTTAAATCGGTCAACATACCCCCCCCCCCCCCTAAGATGAAGAAAATTCTATTTTTTCCAGATCTCTTACACTATTTCGCTTATTATTCAGTACTTTTTTTATCTCTACGAAATTGATTCAAAAAATAACTATGCATAACGTAGCTGAAAAAATGGTTTAAAAAAATTATTATTTTTCAAGCAACTGGGGTATCAGTTCTCAGATACGAAAATTGGAATTTTCTCCACTCTTCCTATGAATAGACGGAAGTGAATGATTAGTATTACATATTTAAATAATAGAAAAATATCTTTTACATCACTCCTAACCTTCATAAACCGCTAATTAATTCAAGAAAATAGTAACTTTTCAAGATTAACAGGCGAAACAATTGTGTAAATGACTGAAAATTGTCCAAATAATTAAAAAATTTTTCTTCACAAAATATATCACTTTTAACTTTCATTAACTGGGTCACTTATTCAAGAAAATAGTAACTTTTCAAGACCTACGAGAAAAAAATTGTTTAAACAAATTAAAATTATTTACATAATTCATAAATGTCCTTAGAAAATAGTGATAATCGAAAAACAATAACTTTTCACAATTTACAGGGGAAAAAATGTTCACACAAATGAAAATAGTGATTGAACTATTTTGTTTTAAATTCGTTTCCATTTTTGGTTGCGAATTTAATTTTACTTGGTTGGTTTAATTGTACTTGGTTAAAAATTCATGTATTTTGTTGCTAATTCACTTGTTTCGTGAAAAATTAATCTTCTTGGATAAGAAAAAAAAATTTTCATTGCAAATTTAACTCTTTGTTCGAATATAAAACTCTTTTCTTGAAAAATCATTTTTTTTTAGATTCATCATCATAGTTGAAAATTTATATCCTTGGATGAAAATTGAACTATGTTCCTTAAACGTCGTTTTTTTGTGATTGAGAATTAATGTTCTTCACTGAAAATGTTCCAGTCTTTGAAATTCCATTTTTGGCTTATCACTGATGTTTTCTGGTTGAAAATTCATCTATTTTGTTGAAAATTAGTCTTTTTGGTAGAAAATTACTTCCTGGATCCAAATTCATTCCTTTTCATCAAAAATGCAACTGATTGTTCGAAAATTAATCTGTTTTGGTTGAGGATTCAATTTGTTTTACTTCGCCTTCTTTAATTGAATTTAGTTAGTTTTAATTTAAAATTAAAATCTTTTTTGTTAAAGTATTATATGTTACATGTTACGTTGAATTTATCATTTTTTTTAAATTTGAGATCCATCATGTTTGTGGAAAATTCCACTATTTTCTCGTAAATTAACTTTTTTGTAGAAAATTTATAGTTTTGGTTGAGAATTCAACTAGGTTTGTAAAAAATTTAATTTGTTGTTGTTTGTTCAAAATTAATAACTTCTCAACTCTTTGGTCGAATGTTGGACTCTTTTCTTGAAAATTCATTTTTTTCTTATGGAGATTCATTATTTTAGATGAAAATTCATCTTTTTAGTTGAAAATTTAACTATTTTGTCAAGAATTTATTTTCATTTTTGGAAATTAATTTTCCTTGTTGAAAATATAACTATTCCATTTTTGGTAGAAGATTAATCTATTCTGGTTGAAAATTCGTCTTTTTTGGTAGAAAATTACTTCTTGGTTGAAAATCCACCCGTTTTGGTCAGGAATGGAACTCCTTGGATGAAAGTTTAACTTTTTGGTTAAAAATTAAACTATATAATTGAACATTTTACTTTTATGTTGGAAATTCGAAATTTTTTTCAAAAATGGTTGAAAATTCGTCTTCTGGTAGAAAATTCATCTTAATGGTAGAAGACTTTTTCCCTTTTTTCCCTCTTTTTTTATTATGTTATTTTGTCTCTAATGAGCCGAAAAGTTAGATTCTTTGAATTTTATTTTTCTATTATGAATCTTTTTCTAGTTTTTTTGCGAAAATTATTCATGATCAAATGAACTTCATTTCCATCTGAATTGAAGAAATTTTTGAATACAGACACTAAATTCATGATTCTTCCCAATCTACAGGGTTGCTTATAAATAATTTAAGATTTCTTTAAATTGTGTTTACATACTTTTACCTCAATTTCATTGCAAGAAATCTTTTTTTCTTCCGTTTTGTCAAAAGATTTTTGTAAAAAGGAATATTTTGAATTTAGTTAATTTATAGATACATTTCAATATTCTGGATTGTTTTCTTTTCCTATTTGAAAATTTAATAATCTAAATGGGTTGGTATCAAATCACCTACAATAATTCTTCTTGTTTGAAAATTCATCTTTGTAGGTTAAAAATTCAGCTGTTTGGTAGAAAGTTTGAAAAATTTTTCAAAGTTCAATTATTTTGTTAAAAATTCAACTATTTTGTTAAATTCATCCCTTTTTTGTTGAAAATTTGTCTTTTTGGATTGAGACATCACGTTTTATAGCAGAAAAGACATCTTTCTTGTTTGGAAACTTTCCGTGTAAAAAATTCAACTGTCTTCTAAAAAATTCATCTTTTTGGCTTGAATATTCATCTGTTTGGCTTAAAAATTCAACTATCACGTAATATGCAGACACTCCCAAAACAGTTTCGTTGCACGAAGAGCAACCAAATTATTTTGTTGAGGCAACCAAATTTTGGTTGGTCAAGGAAAACAGTTTTCTCACTGTTATTTCTCGTGAACAATATTAAATCAATCTTTCTTGTTATTTAATTGTCCAAGGTCTTTTTGAAGCAAAATACATTTCTTGGAATTTTTCAATTAGATTCCTGGAAGATGACTCCTATTAATCGACCCACTTTGCCAAAATTTCCAGGTAATAAGTGGCGTCGCGTTCGTTACATTATGCATTACGCAATCTCGAAACGGTGCGACTTCGAATACGTCGACGATCGCATTTTATTTGCACTCGCGAGTCGCGGTAGACCCGGTGACACACTTAGGAGAGTAGTCGTGTTAGCCTTTGGTCGACGCGACGCGACGGGGAAAGTGACATTACAACGAAGACAACGAAAACGACGACATACACACACTTTGCAAACATTCAGCACCCGATCGTAATGAAGTTACGTGTTACGTCGTCAATATGCGTATGGGGGCCTTAAGGCCTCGGAATTATAGCCAGAACGGCATTCCCTGTACTGGCATGCTGCCTGCCTGCCTGCCTGCCTGATGGTATTTTTTAAACGACTTAGACTTAGAACTCGTAAAGGAAGGACAAACCTGATTATAAATTATGGAGGGAAAGATCGAGTTTACTCTAGGAAAGGTTATGGTTATAATGTGCAAAAATATTCAATTTATAGATGGAGGCCCTAGAGAACCACAGGGTGCTGTCTTCGATATTGCCAACTTCACAGGCGAGGCTTTTTAAAATTGGGTAGTATGTACAAGTGGAGGTTACTTGATGATGAGAAACAACATTTTTTAGCTGTCTTTGGTAGGAATGATAATAAATTATTGAGGGATTCGAAACATCGAGTTAACTCTGGGGAGGGTTATGGTGACGTGCAGACATATTGACTTCATCGTCCACGAGGCGTGTATTATAATTTTAAAAAGTTGAGACCCTAGAACCACAGGGTGTCATCTTCGATGTTTCCAAACTTTAGAGTTGAGGGTTTTCAAAATTGTCTAGTTTGTAGATGTGTACGTTTGCTGATAATGAAAAGCAAATTTTGTACCTGTTTTCGGCAGGAATTAATAATATATATATATATATATATATATATATATATTATATTATATATTATATATTAATAAATTATAGAGGAATTCGGAAGGTCGAATAACTCAGGAAAAGGTTATGGTAGGAACTTCCAAAAATATTCTTCTTATTGTCCACCAGGCGTTTAATATTACTTTAACAAGTCGAGACCCTAGAACCGTAGGGTATCATCTTCAATATTGCCACTTTTGCAGACAGGGCTTTTCAAAATTGTGTACATGTAGACGTTTACTCACAGAAAAAACGAAGTGTAATCTTTACAGCGATGTCAGAGTAATATTTACCTGCAACAAAAATTAACTTCACGTGTTAATATTTACCCACCACACAGGAAATGGTTATCATGTCAACTTTATTAAATCTTGTTTTGTTTCGACGCGAAAAAATTCAACTTTATCAACTTGAAAATGACTCTCAACAAAAGTCACTTCTCTTTTTTCCGTGCTGATAATGAGGCGCAATTTTTAAAAACTGTTTTCGGAAGGCATGATTATAAATTATAAAGGTATTCAAAAGATCGATTTAACTCTGGTGAAGAATATTGATTTTATCGTCCGTGAGGCCTTTAATATAATTTTAACAAGTCGAGACCCTAGAACCAAAGGGTATCATATTCAATATTGGCTGACTTTGCCTTTTCAAAATTGGTCAGTTTGTACAAATGTACGTGTAGAGGTTTACTGTTAATGAGAAACAAATTTTCTTAGCTGTTTTTGGTAGGAATGATGATAAATTATTGAGGTATTCGAAAGATAGAGTTAACTCTGGGAAAGGTTATATTTTAAACGTTGAAAAATATTGACTTTATCTTTCAAGAGGCGTTTAAGATCATTTTAACAAGTCGAAACCCTAGACCCACATGGTGCGTCATCTGCAATATTGCCAACTTTACATGCGACGCTTTGCAAAATTGAGTAGTTTGTACATGTAGATTTTTACTGACAATGAGAAACAATCTTTTTTAGCTGTTTTGGCAGGAATGATACTAAATTATTGAGGGATTCGAAAGATCAAGTTAACTCTGGGAAAGGTTATGGTTGGAACTTGAAAAAATATTGACTTTATCGTTTACGAGGCGTTGATATCATTCTAACAAATCCAGGTCCTTCAAGCACAGGGTATAATCTTCAAAATTGTCAGCTTTACAGGCGAGGCTTTTCAAAATTGTTTAGTTTGTACATGTAGCTTGTAGATGTTTACTGATAATGAGTAGCAAACTTTTTACCTGTATTCGGCATAAATAATAATAAATTAGGGAGGGACTCGGAAAATTGATATACCTCTGGAAAAGGTTATGCTTACAACGTGCAAAAATATTCACATTATCGAGCTAAAATCCTAGAACCACAGGTTGTGATATTCGATATTGTCCATATACAACGTAACGCTTTTTTCAGTGATTTTTGACTCAATCCCCTCTCTCGTGACGATTTGTGATATTTCGGTGAACCCCTCAAAATGTAATGTGACACTAAATTTGATCCCCTTCTATTTTTAAATACAAAATATAAATTTAATTTCATATAACCGTGAATCAAACAATGAAATATGAGTTAAAATTACTTGATATTAGTATGAGAATACTTTTAATTAAATTCTCTACACATTTTTTCTTCATTTGAGATCATTTATATCATTTAAAGATTAACTTAGGCAGCAGATTAATTTAACTGATGAGGGACTGTCCATAAACTCTTTTCCTCTTTTTTAAAGAATTCTTATTTTTTTCTCCTGTTTTCGAGAAACCTATCCTTTTTCTCTTTTTTTCGCTTCAATTTGAACTAACAAACAGAACCCAGTAAGAAAACCCAACTATTCTCGGTTTTAAAGTTAATTTTTTTGGTGAAAAGTCTACCATTATATTCTTGTTCCGGATTTTCATCTCGCTTGTTTGAAAATTCTATTATTTCTTTGAAAATGCGACTTTTTTGTTCAAAAGTAATATTTTCTGTTGAAAATTTTAACTAGTTGTTTAAAGTTCAACTACTTTGTTAAAAATTAAATTTTTTATTGAATATTTTCTTTAAGATTTAGCATTTCAGTTGAAAATTCATCTCACTGGTTGAAAATCGAACTATTTTGCTGAAAATTAGTTTTTTTGCTTGAGAAATAAGTTTCTTAATTGAAAATGTAACTATTCCATTTTTGGTTGAAAATTGGTATTTTAAATTGAAAATAGATCCTTTCAGGTTGATAAGTCTTGTATTTCGTATAAAATTAATCTTCTTTTTTCAAATATTATTATTTGTTGGTTAGGCATGCAACTACCTGGTTGAAATATAATCTGTTTTGGTTGTGGATCCAAGTATTTTGTTGAAAATTCGTCTTTTTGGTTCGATTCAACTGTTTTAGATTTAGGTTAGAAATATTTTATGGTGTGAATATTGACTATTACACGTTTTGTTTAGAATTCATTCTTTTTTGTTTAAAAATTACCTACTTGTTTTAAAGCTCAATCCCTTTGTGAAAAATACTTTTTTTTTATTGAAGATTCATCATTTTATTTACAAATTCAAAAATTTGGGCGTGAATTAACTTTTTCGTTGAAAAACTATATATTTCTGGGTTGAAAATTGAACGATTTTGCAGAAAATTAAACTATTTGATTAAAAATTAATTTTTTGGTTGAAAACTTTTTCTTTGTTTTCAACTGGTTGATAATTTGTTTTTTTGTGGTCTAAAATTAGTTTTTTAATACTGAAAATTAAACTATTCTTTTTTTGTTTATAATTTTTGTTTTAGTTGAAAATTCAACTTTCTGGTTAAAAATGAATAGAATTTATTGATCAATCATGTATTTTACAAATTATGTAAATATACAAATCATGTAAATTACAAATTCAGCTATTTGCTAAAAATTCAAACATTTTGTTAAAGTCATCTTTTTTGGCCCAAAAAGAATGAATTTTCAAAAAACAAACAAAAACACAAATTCGCAGCTAAGAAAGACTTTTCCGTCAAGGCAGAAAAGAAAATTTCAACCAAATACATATATCTGCAACAGCAAAAAAATGAATTTTTTTTCAAAGTAATGCAACGAAGTAGTTGAGTTTTCGAGCAAAACAGATGACTTCTGGACAAAATAGTTGAATTTTCATCTGCAGAAAATTAATTTTTAAGTTCAAAAATTCATTGTCAACTAAGAATATTAATATTCTACCAAAAATAGAATGTGAAAATTTGCAGATAAAACAACGGATTTTCAACAACTGAAAAAAATGGTCAACAAAATAGTTACATTTCCAACCAACGAGATAAGACTTCTACCCGAAAGATGAATTTTCAAAAAAAAGGCACATTTTCAACTGAAATAGATTTTAACATTAAGAAAGGAAAAAAAATGTCAACCAATTTTTCAAGCTGAAAAGGCGAATTTTTTACAAACCAGTTGAATTTTTAACCCTAAAATATTAATTTTCAACAAAACAGATAAATCTTCAATCAAAAAACAGTACTCCCAATTAGGCTCTCCAACCGCACAATATATAATAATCATGAAGTTTAAAAAAATATTATAAATGATTTAAAATTGACATTGGTGGAAAAAGGTATTCCTACTTTCGAATTCAAAATCAACAATTTACTTGTTAAGATTACAATCGAATAAATATTTTACCTTGCATTCTGAAAGACCATTTTGTGATCTAAAAATTAATTTTTATTATTTCCACAATGATGATTTATTACAAAAAGTTGATTTACACATGTAATACTTTCAAACAGCGCGCCATTTACAGCCAATGAGACTGCCGATGCAACGAGGAACCGGATTGGGAGCACTGCCAAAAAAAAGAATTGTTTGCAAACCAATTCAGCCAAGTAGTTAAGTTTTCAAGCAAAATAGATAACTTTTGCAAAAAATAGTTGAATTATCATGAAAATAGTATAATTTTTAACCAAAAGAGATGAATTTTGTAAGAAGAATATTATAGTAGACTTGTCACTAAAAAATAATTACCTTTCGGACAAGAATAGTTAGATTTTCTTATTGGGTTCAATTAATTTAGTATCCAGTTAAGCGAGAAAACGAGAAAAAGGGGAAGTTTCGTGAAAACAGGGAAAAAAAGGAATTCTTGAAAAAAGGGGGAAGAGGGGAATATGGGAAAGAGTATGAAGCCTACAATAAGTTTGAAAATACGCGAAGAGATTCAATATTAAATGAAAAAGTTGCTACAAATGGCACTTGGGATCATCTTGCACGATTTCATTTTTAAAGTCACTATTTGCATATGTTATATAATTCTTAAAGGTTCTCCAATTCGGTAGAACTTGAACTTTGAAACTTTTTTTAAAGATGATCCTTATTATATATGGAAAAGGGGTAATGGCACGAATGTTTGTCTGATAACCTAAATCTATCTCGTGACCTTTTAGATATTTGTATTTCTTATAATAGTATTTTATGCTATAAGTTACTTCACTTAAAATTTTCAACGTTATATGTATATCATTTTTGAAAAAGAAATGCATCCAAAAATAGCTTCAAATTTTAATGATTATCTTCAATTACATGAATACTTTAAATTCTTTTTTTACTTATTATTTGAAATGTCACTGATTTTCAGTTTCTATACTTCATAATTTTAATTTTTTCAAAGAAAGTAATTTTTTAAAGTTTTGAAGTTAATAAGCACTTCCAAATTAAAATTGCGCTACATTTCAAAATTAAATGGAAATTATATCTTCTGATCTGAATTCACAAAAATGAGATTGTATAAAATATCGAATCGCTCACTTTACACTCACTTTCCTTAAAATTGGATATTTCAGAGTTAGAAAAAGTGTTGTGATTTGAAATTTTACCAATTCCATAATTTAATGGTACATTAACTGAATTATTTTAAAATTAGCTGCATTCAAATTCTAAAATCTTGTAAATTTGAGTTTTAAAAATTGGACCCACTTGAAAATTGAACTTGCTTCAATAAGAGAAAAATTCGAAAATCATGTATTTTTAGCGCAGGAAAATTAGAGTGTAAAAATAGTGGAAATAAGAATCCGACTGCGTGGCTTCATAGAAATTCCAGAAGTGTTTCGAAACACCTTGGAGTCCGTTATAATTATTTATAAGTGGAACAATTTTATCCTGAATAAGACAAAAATAATAATTATAAATGAATTAGGAATTTGGCTTGTCAGTGTTCCCATTTATCAGGAATTTGAGAGTCAGCAAATTGACGATTCTCACAGGGGCATAATTAAAGAGGACAATTTAATTAAGAAGAAAATTTAATAATAAAAAGTAATAAATAGAAATAAAATAATAATAGAAAAGATGGAAACCTTAATTTAATTCAAGAATAAAATAAATGAAATATATACATTCTGTCCAGTCAAAATCGAACGAATTTATTTGAGGAAATTGTAAAATTAGTTGAATAATAAATATATACTTTTTTGACATATTTTGATATAATTCGACCCCAGGAGCTCAAAAATAAATTTTTTTGAAATATTTCCGTGTCTGTGACGAATGTGTATGTGTGTAACTTTTCTCTGTTCACCATATTTTGAAAAGTGAAAGAGCTACGATCATTAAATTTGAATGAAGTGTAGCTAAGATTGATATCCTGGTCTGATAGGATTTTGAGCTAAATCGACCATTTAGAAATAGTTTATTTTTGCGTTTAGAGATTTTAAAAAATTTACCTTGTTTGAATAAGAAAAACTTTTCTGATATTCGAAATGCAACAAAACGATATATAGCGTATTTGTTCGCGTCTCTGAGATGCATCGATTGACCTATTTTTGAAACTTTTATGGCCTACCAGTACCGAATTTATGAAGTTTCAAAAAATTGTTCATTCTGTTTATATGAGAAAAACTTTTTTGATATTCAAAATAAGGAAATATCACAATCAGAGTATTTGTTCGTGTCCTCAAGACGCATCGATTGACCTATTGATGAACCTTTTATGAACTACCAGTACCGATTTATAAAGTTTCAAAAAAGAGATTTATTCTGTTTATATGAAAAAAAAACTTTTTTGATATTCAAAACACGACAATATTACATGTTGAGTATTTATTCGCGTCTTTGAGACGCATCGATTGATCCATTCGTGTACCTTTTATGACCCGCCAGTACTGATTTATGAAGTTTCAGAAAATATATCTAGTCTGTTTATATTAGAAAAACTTTTTTCATAATACTACAGTCCTGTATCTGACATGTTTGTTCGCGTCTTCGAGACTCATTGGAGGACTTATTTGAGAACCTTTAATGACCTACCATAACCTAGCAACGTCGTTTTTAAATTTTTTAACAAAATTTGTTACTTTTCTTTTAGAAGGATTTTGTTTAAATTGGGAGAAAAATAATATTGTATTTCATGTAATTGTTTGCGTCTTCGAGACGCATCTGGGTTGACCTATCGATGAAATTTCGATTACAATTTTTGATCAACTAATAGCGACTTAGAGAGTTTGAAAAAAGGTTACATTGTTTATATGGAGGAAACTTTTTTTTTATTTTGAATATAAAACTACCGTAAAGTTGTTCATTGGAACAAAACACATCGATTGACATCTCAATAAGTTCTCCGATTTTCTGAAAATAATATTTGCGTTAAGCCAGAAACATAAGCTTGAAAAATATTGAAAGTATCCATTGTTTCTTTTGTTGGAGAAAAACTTCTCTCTATGAGAAATCAAATTTATTTGACACCTATGAGGAAGAAAATGCTCATAAAATGAGCACAAATAAATACACCAATTGTGAATACATGCTAGTACTTCGCAGCGGTATTTTATTTACTTTAATGACTTTTATAAATAGAGCCTAAGAGTTACGTGAAACTATTCTCTAGTCCGAACAATCAAGTGGTAATAGATACTTTCCTCGGTTGCTTTCTCTCTTACGGCAGGCGAATCGCTCAGCAATGTATGTCAGTAGGACTCGACAAAGCGTTATGTCAACCACGAAGAGATTCACTTTCGTACGAATCTGAAATGAATTCCTTCGAAAGTATTATCCATTAGGGACAAGTCACTTTGCCTTTCTATTCTCAGCAGCTAGACTCCGAGTCCAGTGAAATTTACATTTGAACCACCTGATTTTTTTCTAAACCACTCTACGTACTCAAAATCACCATTAAAGTAAAAGAAACAGGTCAATTATTTTGTCTACTTGGACGTAATTTTTTGCAGTTACAATTTCAAGTTGTGCAGGTTGAAATCAACAATTTTACAGCAGACAGTTTTTTTATTTTCTTTTTCTTCTGGTACAGACATACAAGTTGAATTTTCAACCAAGAAGCTTAATTTTCTACCTGTAGGCAAATTTTCAAAAAAATGCATGAATTTTGAATTAAATAGATGAATTTCGAATCGAATAGATGAATTTCCGACTAAAAAGAATAAGTTTTCAACCAAAAATGGATTGGTTTCTAGTGCAATAAATTAATTTTTGAAAAAAGATGGAATTTTCAATCAGCCTAATTCAACCAAATCAGAAAAATTGTCAACAAAATTGTTAAACTTTCAAACCAAACAAATTTATACCAAAAAATAAATTAATTTCTAATCAAAGAAGACGAATGCTCAACAGCACAATTAATCTGTGACAAAACCGTTATATTAACAACCAAATTGTTTAAATTTGTACAAAAAAAGACGAATTTCCAACAAAACAGTTGAATTATTGACGAAATAATTGAATTTTTCATCTATAAAAGGACCATTTTTTAACAAAACAGTTGAATTCTCGACCAAAAATTATGACTTTAGCAAAATAATGGATTTTTCAACCTGAAAAGATGCATCTTCAACACAAAACGGTCGCATTTTCAAATAAAAAAGATGAAAATTCAACCAAAAACAATTACATTTTCAACCAAATAGTTAAATTTTCAAAGCAAAGAGACGAATTTTTAAGAAGAGAGTTGAATTTTCCACAAAAAGATGAAATTAACAAATTACTTCAATCTCCCAAAAATAATAAAATTTTGAACAAAGTAGTTGCATTTTTAACTAAATAGCGGAATTTTTAACTTAAAAAGATGAATTTTTCACCGAAGAGAGTAATCTCTACTAAAAGACGAATTCTCAATAAACTACATGAATTTTGAACCAAATAGTACAATTTTCAACTAAAAGAGATAAGTTTTGCACCAATAATGAAATATTCAAATTTTCCATTTGAAACATTATTTTTCAACCAAAAAAATGAATCAAATAGTTGAATTTTCAACTAAAAAACATAAGTTTTCAACCGAAAGTCCAAAAATGGAATAGTTCATTTTCAGTTCAATAAATTAATTTTTCACAACAACAAAAAAAACAATTTTTAACCAGTTAAATTCAAGCAGAAAAGGCGAATTTTGAACAAAAGTGTGAATCCTGAACCAAAAAAGATGAATATGAAGAATGAATACGAAGAGCTTTAAATTCCTAAGATTTTAAGTCAAAAAGAACAATTTTTAAGCACTAAATATTTTAATAAAGAAGGGATTCATTTTCAGTCTAGAAAGATTAATTTTAAAAAGCAAGAGAATTAATTTGTGACCGAATAGTTCAAATTTTAAACAAAAGTTATGTTCGCGTTTTTTACTGCAAATCGATGTAGATTTTGATGAATATTCATAATTTTTGAACATTTTTCACCAGAAATCAGTTATTTTAAACAAAAAACATTAGGTTTAAAAGATAATTTAAAATCTCAAACACGTATTTGTTTTATTAGTGTTTTTTCGTTGGTATTGATATTTTTTATTTTGAAAAATCCTAAGATGTTTCAGCATGTATATATTTTCAAATTATCATTCAGTCACAAAATTCAGAATTTTTCGTCTTGTAGGCGTTTTGTACCGGAAATCGTTACTTTCATTAAAAAATCATTAATCCTCAAAGAAGATGAAACAGTTTATAAACAATTTTAAGTTATGTTCGTATTTGGCACCGGAAATCGATATAGATTTTCAAGAAAAATGTATAATTACATCAGAAATTGATATTCTTAAACAAAAATAGAATAGTTTTATTGTCTATATAAACATATGAGATATTGATTTTCATTTTAAGATATCAGTTTTGATCAATTACAAAAAATATTGTCCTTGCTTTTCTATTATTTCAGACAATAGATAATATTAAATAGACAAATTTTGAATTGACATTAATTTTATATTTTCATTTGAAGATTGTGTAAGGGAAATAACTAATAATAATTTCGCGTGCCTGTTTTCTACTTATTATTAAAATGTGGAACATTTTTGTGAATTTTGGGCCAACTTCCGGATTGAATTTCAAGAGGGGACATGAGTTTCAGTCTATTTCATGCGTTCTTTCGAGAGGATCCGAACAAACGGGTAATTAACTCGCTTAGAACATTAAGGAACGATAAGATCGTCAAAGCGTACTCGGCGGGTCGCTCTTTCAAAAACGAAAGTTCGTCCTCCTCGCATATTCCAACCGCGTGTCGCCGCGAGTTTCACCGAACAATTTACTACGTGCACGTTTGGTAGACGACCATGGAGAATTGAAACTTTTCATCGATTGCTACCGGACCTAATAGCTTAGTAGGGTCCAATCGCTAACAAATTGCCATTTCGTGCTTTTTGTTCGCGATCAATCGAAAAATCAGATGCCCACTCTATAAAAACAGTTAATTCAATATCTGCCCCTCAATAAATTTCAAAATCTGCTGCAGAAATTTATATATTGAATCTACTTGATTTCATGGTGTTACCAATGCTCAAAAGTTCGATAGGATTTGATAAAAAAATGATTACCTTTTAATCCGCTTTCTGTATCGGAAATTTTAGGAATTTCTTTTATGATTCTATCAAACGCTTTTGATAGAAAGTCTATCAAAATGAATAATAAATTAACCATGGTTATCGGAAGTCTCAAGGTGTCCCGCTAAAAAAGAAATCAATTTCTATCAAACGTTTTGATGGAATTGCTATTGATTTCTATCAATGGCAAAATAGGCCAGTGTCCCAGTAATTCCAATACATTCCTATGCTGTTTTTGGTACAAATTCTAAAGAATCCTATAAAATACGATACACCATATTCTTATCCGCTTCAATATGATTTTTTTATAGAAATAGAATTAAAACCTATCAATTATATTCCAAATTTCTACACACTTTAATACGCTTCTTTGATGACTATTCAAATCAAATCTGTCAACATTTCTCGGAAAATCTTATACTTTTCTATCAAAATTTTCTCATTGAAACTTTATTAAATTTTCACGCATGAGGCTTGTATGAAATTTTATGTTCCAGAATCTTGGAAGTTTTTATCTACCTCTATAATCTGTCCAGAAATCGTAGAATTTCCTACCAAGATATTGTTATTATATTTCTATCAAAGTAAGTATAAGATTTCTTGACGGATAGAATTCAATCGAAATTTTCGAAATTGTGAAAGATAGAATTGGACACAAGTTCTTTATGAATAAGATTCCATAGAGTTTTAATACGAATCTGTTAATAGAAAAGTATACGATCTCTCAGAATTTGTCGAAAATCTTATAATTTTCCATCAACATTTTCTCATTAAGATAATTAATTCTTAACTGCACAGTACTTGCACCAAATCTTATGTTCCAGAAGCTTGGGAATTTTTATCTAACTCTAAAATACGTCGAGGAATCTTATACCTTTCGATCAACATTTTCCCACTGAAACTCTATCTAATCTTATTCCCTGCCAGAATTTTATCTTATTCCATGCCTCTAAATCTATGAGTTCTCGACGGATACAATTTGATAGAAATGGCCAAGATTCTGAAACGTAGGATTTGATACAAGTCTTACAAATCTTCCAAGATCTTGGAACATAGGATTTGATACAAGTGCTGTGCCAATAAGATTTGATACAATTTTAATGAGAATCTCTTGCCAGAAAAGTATAGGATCTATCAAAATTTGTCGGAAAATCTTATACTTTTCTATCGAAATTTTCTCATTGGAACTCTATTAAATTTTAACTACACAAAAGTTGTATTAAATCCTATCTTCCAGGATCTTGGAAGTTTTTATCTAACTCTATAATCTGTTGACAAATCTTAGACTTTCCTACCGAAATGTTGTTATCAAAACTTTAGCAAATCTTATGCAATGAGAAAATTTTGATGGGAATTATAATTTTTTTGACAGATAGAATTTAATCAAAATGACCGAAATCGTGAATGATAGAATATGCTTTGTGAATTACATTTGTTAGGGTTTTAATAAGAATCTGTCGATAGGAAAGTATAAGATATGTCAACATTTGTCGGAAACTCTGATAATTTTCGATCAACATTTGCTTATTGAAACTATTAAATCTTAACTGAACAAGACTTGTATTTCAAATCAAAATCAAATCCTATGTTCCAGAATCTTGGAAGTTTTTATCTAACTCCAAGAACTGTGGAGAAATTTTAAACTTTTTTATCAACATTTTCCCACTGAAACTCTATCAAATCTTATTCCCTATCATAATTCGATTTAATTCCATATCTCTAAATCTCTAAAATTTCTATTAAATTCTATTCTTTTTAAAACCTTATACTTTTTCTATCAACAGTTTTTCATTGGAAATCTATCAAACCTTATCCGCACCCGACTTGTATCAAATCCTTTTTCCCAAAACCTGGAAGATTTCTACTTAATTCTACTCCTCGAAAAATCTTATGCTTTTCTACCAAGATATTGTTATTAAAACTCTGTCAAATCTTATGCAATAAGAAAATTATGATAGAAAAGTATAAGACTTCTCGACGAATACAATTTGATAGAAATTTCCAAGTTTCTGATACGTAGGATTTGATACAAGTCTTACAAATCTTCCAAGATCTTGGAACATAGGATTTGAAACAAGACCTATGCTAATAAGATTTGATAGAATTTTAATGAGAATCTCTTGACAGAAAAGTGTAAGATCTATCAAAAGTCGGAGAATCTTATACTTTTCTACCAACATCTGATCATTGAAACTTGGTTAATTTTGAACTACAAAAGAGTTAAATCCTATTAAATCCTATCTTCCAGGATCTTGGAAGTTTTTATCTAACTTTATAATCTGTTGAGAAATCTTATACTTTTCAATCAACATTTCCCATTAAAACACTATCAAATCTTATTCCCTACTAGAATTGTATGTAATCCTATGTCTCTAAACACATAAAATTTCTATCGATTTCTATCCGGTGTAAAATCTTCTACTTGTTCTATCAACAATTTTTTAAATGTATCAAATCTTATCCGCACCAGGCCTGTTTCAAACCTTATTTTCCAGTACTTTGAAGATTTTCACCTATTTCTACCTCTCGGAAAATCTTGTACTTTTCTACTGAGATACTGTTATTAAAACTGTATCACATCCTATGAAATGAGAAAAATTTTGATAGAAACGTATAAGATTTCTTGACGGATATAATTTTATAGAAAATTCCAAGATTCTAAAACGTAGGATTTAATAAAAGTCTGGAGTGGAAAATATTTCATAGAATTTTAAAGAGAACCTCTTAGCAGAATAGTATAAGATCTTTCAAGATTTTGGAACCTAGGATTTGATACATGTCCAGTCTGCCGTACAAACTAAAAAGATACATAAGTGACATTGTCGCTTAGGTCGACTTTTCCATTGCCAAGTCTAAGAGAATAACCCTAAACCGCAATGTCACTTATGTATCTTTTTACCTTGTACGGCAGCAGTGCTAATCAGATTTGATAAAATTTTAATGAGTTTCTGTTGACAGAAAAGTATAAGATTTCTCGAAGGATATGATTCAATCGAAGTTTCCAAAATTGTAGAATATAGAATATAATACAAGTTCTATGCGAATAAGATCAACATTTTCTCAGTGAAACTATCAAATATAAATGCTTGTATAAATGACTATGTATGACTATGACTATGTATTAAATAACTTGTATCAAATACTGTGTTCTAGAAGCCTGGAAGTTTTTATCTAACTCTATAATCTGTCGAGATATCTTATACTTTTCTATCCACATTTTATCATTGGAACTCTATCAAAACTTATTCCCGACCAGAATTTTATCTAATTCTATTTCCTGTACCTCTGAAATTTCTGTAAAATTCTATCCGCTGTAAAATCTTATACTTTTTGTATCGACAGTTGTTTCTGAATCTATCAAATTGTATCCGTACCAGACTTGTATCAAATCCTATTTTCCAGTATCAGGAAGATTGCTGCTCAATTCTACTCCTCGAAAAATCGTATACTTTCCTTCTAAGATATTGGTATTAAAACTCTATCAAATCGTATGCAGTGAGAAAATATTGATCGAAAAGTAAAAGATCTGTCGAAATTCATCGGAAAGTCTTATACTTTTCTATCAACATTTTCTCATAAAAGCTCTTTTAAATTTTAACTGCACAACAATAGAATTGAAAAAAATAGAAATGAAAAAGTTACATAACCGGCCTCCTATTCCATCGTAGAATTATAGTTCGTTTCGAAAATCGCCTGTTTCAATCAGAATCATAATTTCTTTCAAAAATAACCCGTTCAAAGCCGAAAATTGTAATTCTTTTGGAAAAGTTACTGTTGCAGAGTCAGAACATAATTCTCTTCGAAAATTTTCACTTCGAAGTCAGAATTATAATTGTATTCTTCCGCGAAATTCCATATTCCTCATCTGAAATATAATTTTGTTCACAAAATTATCTGATCCAATTCAGAATTACCATTAATTGCTTCGTCAAATTTCCTGTTCCAACTCAAAATTAACATTTATCTAGAAAATTCCCTGTTCTAAATCAAAATCAAAATGGTTTTCAAAAATTCTCCGTTCCAAGACCAAATTGTAATTCTTTCGGAAAATTCACTGCTTAAAGTCAGAATTATAATTTTTCTCGAAAATGTCCTCTTTCAAGTGAGAATTATAATTTTTTTTCAATTCCTTATTTCACATATGAATTATAACTTTTTTTTAAATTCCCTGATGCAGTTCAGAACATGTAATTAATGTCGAAAATTTGCGTACATTTTTCTCTTCTTGATCTTAAATACTATATACTTACAATTCTCGGATAAATACTAACTGAACATGAAGTTTTAATGAATTTAAAGATTTCGAAATATATACAACATTGCAAATAGCATCACTTATGTTATCTTAATTATTGGAAATAAAGTCGATGAAAAATTAAAACTAATAAGAAAAATGAAATCGAAAAAATGAAGAAAAAAAATTTGGTTAACAAAATTCCCGGCCTTTTTCTGGTTTCCCGATCACGTAGACGCCTGCTGAAAGTGCTTAAAAAGTGATTCACTTATAAAGGGTTCTTATAAAGAGAGAAAGTAATTGTCGTTGACTTTACATTTCAACAAAAAAAAACAGTTTGTACAAAATAAATATTTGCTGGAGATCAAAGTACTGCAAATCTCTAAAACCTAATAATTTCACCGGATTTTGGCGTTCATTGCCTTTTCTTTTTTCACCTGCCTGCCTTCTGAAAGATCCTCTGCAGGTGTATCCATAAATAATGAAATTCGGATAGTTCTCTGGCAAAGGTAGTCATTTTCTTACTAGAAAAAAACCGGAAGGACGGTCGCTAGATGGTCAATGGTCATTGAACTGATTTTTTTTACATTTAGAATCAATTTCAGGAATCATTATTTTGAAATAAGGAATACAAAAGCATATTAAAAAGATATTCAGCGAGGGATTGTGCTGACAATGAACAATACATTTTTAGAACAGGGTAGCCAAAAAATAAAAATTTCAAAATTCTATGACTTTTCTCTGACCAATTTTTTATTTTACCTAGCCGTTATAAATTTTTCTTTCGGGTATAAAATCAGCGTTACACCTAGGTCTTAAGCTTTGAACAGAATAGATCAATTTTTAACCAAATATTTCATTTATCAACAAAATAGTTGAACTTTCAACAGAAGGAATGAATTTTCTATACAAAAAAATAAAGTTTCAACAAATGAGATTAATTTTCTACCTTTAGGCAGAATTTTTCACAAAATAAATGGATTTTTAACTAACTAGTGGAATCTTCAACTAAAAAAAAGAGGAACAAATTCAGATGAATTTTTAATACAATACATAAATTGTCGACCGAATAGTTGAGTTTTTATTTTTGAAAATGAATTCTCAACTATAAAATAATGAATTTTCAAACAAAACGAAAAAAAAAGAATTTTCATACAAATAGTTGAACTTTTAACCAAAAAGATGAATTTGCAATCAGGATGATGAATTTTCTACAAGAAAAAAAAGAATTTTAAACTAACTAGTGGAATTTTCAACTAAGAAAAAGAAACAAATTTGCAACAAAATACCTCAATTTTCAACAGGAGAAATGAATTTTAAACCAAAGAGATAAAATTTCAACCAAGAAGATAAACTTTCTACAAAAACAGATAAATTTTTAACAAAACACATAAATTTTCAACAAAATAGTCAAATTTTTAATTAGGAAAATGAATGCCTAATTAAAATAATGGGGTTTCAACAGAAAAAAAAGAAGAAGAAAAGAATTTTCATCCAAATAGTTGAACTTTTGAACAAAAAGATGAACTTTCGAGCAAGTATATTAAATTTCTACCATAAAAGACAAATTTTAAACTAACTAGTGGAATTTTCAACTAGGAAAAAAAAAGAAATTTGCAACAAAATAGTTAAATTTATAATAAAAGAAATGAATTTTCAACCGAAAAGATGAATTTTCAACTAAGAAGGTAAATCTTACACCAAAACAGATGAACTTTTAAAAAAGTACATAAATTGTCAACAAAATTGAGGCAATAAACAGAATTTTCCACAAAGTACAAAATTTTCCAACTGAAAAAAAATGTTTAACTTAAAATAGAATAGTTAAATTTTCAATCAAGAAGATTAAATTTCTACAAAAAAAAATTCCAAATAACTAGTGGAATTTTCAACTGAAAAATGTTTTTCCAACAGAACAGTTTAATTTTTCAGCAAAGAGATGAATTTTCTACTAATAAAATAAATTATTAACATGGTTGATAATTAATTTTTAATCACTTTGGACCAATAATGAAATACAGAACTTACAGTTCAGATAATTAATTTTCAGCCAAAAAAGAAACGAATTTTTATAAAAATAGTTAAATCCTCAACCAAAAAAAATTAATTTTTAACAACGGAGTTCAACTTTTAACCAAGTAGTTGTATCTCCAACTAGAGGAGATGAATTCTGAACCACAAATATTTAGAATTTCTTATTGGGTTCTTTAATTCAGTTCGCATTCAAGCGAAAAAGCGAGCAAAAAGGGAAAGTTCCTTGAGAATAGGGGGAAAAAAAAGAATTCTGTTTTAAAAATCAGCTTTGTTGAAAATTCAACTATTTGGTGAAAAAATAATCAACTTTGTAGGAAATTCAACAATTGTGTTCAAAAGTCTTTTCTTCCTTGAAAATTAACCTTTTTTGTTGAAAAATCAACTATTTTCGTAGCAAATTCATTTATTTTGTCGAAAATTCAACTATTTTTTTAAAAATGTGTTTCGTTTGTAATTGAAAATTAATTTTGTTAACTGAAAACTGAACGGTTTCATTTTTAGTTGAAAATTTATCTTTTGCAGTTAATAATTCAATTAATTGGCAGAAAATTAAGATTCTTGCTTAAAAATTCATCATTTCGGTTGAAATCTGAACTATTTTGTTGAAAATTTAAATATTTAGTTGACAATTCATCTATGGTGGAAAACTGGATTAATTTTTTTAGAAATCTTTTTTTGTGGGGTAAAAAAAGAGTTTTGTACTGAAAATGTAACTATTCCATTTTTTGTTTCAAATGAATGTTTTTTGGTTTAAAATATATCTTTTTGGGATGAAAAGTAATTTATTTTGTTGGAAATTTGTCTTCTTCAATATAAAATTAATCATCTTTGTTAAAAAATCATAGTTTTGGTTAAAATGGAACTATTTGGTCAAATATTAATCTGCTTTGTTAAAAATTGAACAACTTTGTTAAAAAATATCCTTTTTGGTTGCAAAGCCAACTTTTTTTGTGAGAAATTCATCTTTTTGGTAGAGTAGAGATATTCAGAATTGATCTCTTTTGATTGAAAATTGTTCTACATTGTGGAAAATTCAATCATTCTGTTGAAGTTATTTTTCGGTTGAAGATTCTTCAGTTTAGTTGAAAATTCATCTCTTTGGTCAAAAATTTAACTATTTTATGTGGAATTCGATGTTTTTGTGTTCTTAACCGAAAATCCAACTTCTCCAGTTGAAGATTCACTATTTAAGTTGAAAGCCCATCTCTTTTAGTGGACAATTTAACAAGTTTATTCAAAATTACTTTGTATTTATAATGGAAAATTATTTTTTTAACTAAAAACTTACGTATTCCATCACTGGTGAAAGATTGATCCTTTTTAGTTGAAAATTAAACTGTTTGGTTGGAAATTGATATTTTTTATTTTTATTTTTGATGTTTAGGTTCTTGAACAGGTAATTACGTTAATAATTGTGATGTTAATTTTCTTCTCTAAAAATAAATAAAAAATTGATTAGCATTTCGAACTCGAAAGTTCATTGCCTCACTACCCGATTCGGGTAGCGTTTCTAGGTGGATAAATACTACCAGTGTGGGTCCACTACACCCACGACGGGTCAACAACACGCAGTATTCCCCGAACGGTCACCCATCCAAGTACTAACCGCGCCCAACACTGCTTAACTTCAGTGATCTAACGGGAACTGGTGTTTTCAGCGTGGTATCGCCGTTGACGATTTTCTTCTCTACTGGTCTAAAATCAATATTCTTTTAATTTTGATTTTTTTAATTGTGGAAAAAATGCTCTCTTGCTCCGCTGGGATTCGAACCCCAGGTCTTTTAGATTGCCGGTCTAATGCTCGAACGGTCGAGAGCATATGACCGGCAATCTTCAAGACCTGTAGTTCGAATCCCAGTGGAGCGAAAGAGCATTTTTTCATAATTCAAAAAGTCAATATTGAAAAAATATTGATCTGAGATCAGCAGAAAAAAAATCACATTTTTTTATCTTTTTTAGTTTAAAATTCAACCATTTGGTTAAAAGTTCACTTATTTTGTTGAAAATTCAAAAATTTTCTTAAAAAATAATCCTTTTTGGTTGAAATTCGTGTAAATCTAGTTTAAGTGGAGTAATCCACTTCCGCTGGACCGCAGTTTTAAAAGTTCTTTCTCCCTCGGAGGACTATAAAGGCTAATGCGTCACATCTTTGGATTATCAGGGGAAAAAATGTAAAGGATTATACAATGAGCTGCAGTATTAATGCATCATTTTTATAAGGTAATCGCTATTACAGTCTATGTTAACTCTAAACTCTAAAGTCTAAAACGAACGCTGTAACATTCCTCTTTGTAAAGTTGGAGGATCAGAAGTCAGCAGCTCTAGCCAACCAGGGAACCGGTCGACCGGCCAAGCAACCAACCAGCCAGCGATGGTCGAACGCTGAAAAAGTGAAACTCTACTCGCTGCGCGTGTAACCTAGAAATGGAAAAGTGGTGCTCAACCACAGCCCCAGTCGAAAAACAATAATTATTAAAAAAAGAAAAAAAAAACGATTTTTGACGAGTGCCATATAGTGCCATATAGAGTTGAGTCCATAATCCCCGTGTTGTTGAATTGAGTCCCGGGATTTAAACCTGACGTCTGAATTCAGTGCCATTGTGAAACCTCCACCACTGCCCACTTCTTGGGACAATATTTCTGGGTTGCTACAAAATCCCAATTTTGAAATTCCGTGACTTTTTTGGCTTTTCCCCTAACCGTTATACAGTTTTTATGTATAACAACAATCTTACACGTAGGCGATCAATAATGTTCATGCAAAACAAATGTTTGTTTCTAAATACAATATTTTAAACACTTTTACTGACAAAGTCATACCGAATTTCATAAGGGGGCACACAAAAATTTATTTTCAACTAATAAAAAAGCAATTTCAAGAAATAATTAAAATTTTTTAGTGAAAATTATGAATCTTCAATTGTAAAAAATTAGTTTAGTTAGTTGAATTAAACCAAAACATACGAATTTTCAACTAAAAAAGATAAAGTATCAACCACAAATAGAATAGTTACATTTGCAATCAAGAAAATTAAATTTCTACCAAGAAAGACGACTAACTAGGAGAATTTTCAACTAAAAAAAAAAGAATCAAGTTTTCAACAAAAAAGATAAATTTTCAACAACGAAGATTAATTTTCTACAAAAAGAGATGAATTTTTGACAAAATTCATGAATTGCCAACAAAAAAGTTGAATTTTTAAACAAAAAAATTACTTTTCAACTAAAATGATGAATCTTCAAACTAGAAGAAAGAATTTTCAACCAATAGATGCAATTTGGACCAAAAATATGAAATTTCAATCAAGAATATTAATTTTCTACAAAAGAAGACAAATTTTCAACAAAATGCATAAATTTTCAACAAAAAATGAAATTTCAAATGATGAATCTTTAAGCAAACAAAGAAATTTTCAACCAAATAGTTGAATTTTTAACCAAAAAGATGAAGTTTTAACAAATGAGATTACTTTTCTACCAATAAACCGAACATTTTCAAAACTTCAGGTGACAACAGAACAAAAGCAATTTTCAACAAAATAATAAAACTTTCAACCAAAATTATTAATCTTCAATTAAAAAAAAAAAAACATTGAATTCTCAACTACAAATGTAATGGTTGTTATTTTCACACAAAAAATTAAATCGAAAACAGTTGGATTAAAGCAAAAAATACGAGTTCTCAACAAATTAATTGAATTTTCAACTAAAAAAGGAAAATTATTATCATCAAAAAATAGAATAGTTCAATTTGTAGTCAGAAAACTTAATTTTTTAAGAACAAAAAAACAAATTTTCAACAAAATATTTGAATTTTCAACTAAAGAAATAAATTTTTAACCAACGGTAGAATAGTTAAAGTTGCAGTGAAGAAATATACATTTTCAACCAAATAAAATAAATTAACAACGAAATAGTTAAATTTCAATCAAACATGGAATAGGTAAATTTTTAGTTGAGAAAATTCATTTACAACCAAAATAATAATTTTTGGTCAAAAAATGAATAATCTTCAACAAAATAGTTAAATTTTGAACCAGAAAAGGTTTTTTATCTAATACGATAAATCATCAACCAAAGAAATTAATTTCTGAAAAAGTAGTTCCACTTTCAAAAAGGGACGCTTTCAGTACAGGGGTGTAATCAACCAAATTTTTCTCAATTATTTTTTATTTTTTAACCACTGATACAAAAAAATATGAAACTATAATAAAAAAATTATATTTTTTATCTGAATTCTGCGCGCAAAGAGCTTCAATTTAAGCCATTCCCTAAGAAACCAATTTTTATATATTTTTTAATTTTTTTAACCACTGATATCAAAAAAAGAATACTCAATCTCAATTCTATGTGCTAAGAGTTTCAATTTGCAATAAGCTAAGAAAAAATAAACGATTTTCATTTTATGTGGCCTTATTGCTAATTTTTTTTTTCGAAAAGTATTAGTATCTAGTTCTTATTCCAAATTTACGGTACAGGTGATGAAAAATGAATAACTTATCCACAAAAAGGATATGTGTTGAAGATTGAAAAACTTTTCAAATCACGCCAATACACTTTAATCTGCAAATTTTTTGGAAAATAATCCCAGTCTATTTTGTAAATACAGTTTTGTTAAAATACAATATTTAGAAGCTTTCAGAGAATCGATAATCTGAAACAAGTAAGGAGGAGATATTTCACTAACAAAATAGTTATACTTGATAGATTTCTAATTTTATTTATATTTTTTACAGTTTTTATCAAAATTCAGTTAAAATAGATAATGAATTGAAAATCAGTTTTATTTAAAATGAAAACTGAATAAAAATACGATTATTTTGAATAGGAAAGAATAGGAGAGGCCAAGACAGGGTACTTAGTGAAAGTAACGAGTGCTGAGTACTCGACTTGTAAGGCTCCAGGCGACTGCAGCGCCAAGGATCAAGGCCGGCTCCTTATACAACTAGAAATAATAATAATAATAAGAAAAATAAGAAATAAAGTAATAAGACTAATAAGTAAGACTTGCTCCAACAACTCTTACGTTTTCTACTGAGTCAATATTAATACTCAGCAGCTTGTTATTCATTTATCATTGTAATGATCAGTTCTTTACCAAACAATAAAAGCATCTTCTATTGTGGAAGTGCAAGTTTTGCAAATTCTTTTAAAACAAATGTAGTTCAGTTGGTTAAATATCTTGTTTAAATGTGTACCTGATTGATTATTCAGCACAAGATGTTCTTGAATTATGAGGACGTAATCACCTGTTTTGACTATCATGAACTGATGCATTTATCTTAGATTTTTCAAAACGGGAATTAGGGTCATCATTTTTGTCAAGTAAATTTTTTGGAATTTAATTAGGGGTCATTAAAAAATAATGAAGCATTTGATTTTTCAACCAAAAACGATACATTCTCAAAAAAAATGTAATGGTTGATATTTTGGACAAGAAAAGATAAAATAAAATAATAAAATAATAAAACATACAATTTCAGAAAGACGAATTTATAATAAGAGTTGAATTTTCAACCAAGAAAGATTTTTGTAACAATGAAGAGACATCTCATCCAGTGTTGAATATTTAAGTCAAAAAGACGAGATTTCTGCAAAACAGTTGAATTGTCTACCAAATAATTGGATTTTCAATCAAAAAGATGAATTCCTAACCGAAATTAATTTCCTACCAAAAAAGAAGATTTCTCACTTACATTTTTAACAGAATAACTGAATTTTCATTCCAGATTTTTTTTTACCAAAGAAGATGTATTTTTAACAAATTTCATAAATTTTTAATGAAGCAGTGTCATTTTGAAACATAGAGATTAATTTTCCGTCAGAGAAGACGAATTTTCAATAAATTACATTAATTTTCAACCAAATAGATGAATTTTTAACTAAAAAATATTTTATAAGTAAAAATCGAAAAGGAACAATTTTAGTTGGAAAACTAAATTTTTGAATTTTAGGAAACAAATTCTCTACAAAACAGTTAAATTTTCTACCAAATACTTACATTTTCTAACAAATTGTTGAATTGTTGACCAAAAGGATAAACTTTGAACCGAGAAGGTTATAAGTTTTTAGAAAAATCGGCGAATTCTCGAAAAAATATATGCATATATTTTTAACCTGATAGTTAAAATTTCAACCAAGAAGATTAATGTTTACCAAAAAAGACCAATTTTCAACAAATTGCTTCAATTTTTAACCGAATAGTTAAGTTATCAAGCATGAAGATTAATTTTGTAGAAAAAATAAGAATTCCCAACAAATTATATAAATGTTCGACCAAATAGTTGAACCTTTGAACTAAAAAAGATTACTTTTGGAAGAAAAATATAATAATCAATATTTTAACAAAAATGGAGTATTTAAATTTTGAACCAAAAAAAAAAGGAATTTCAATAAAAAAGAAGGAAATTTGAATAAAATAATCAAACTTATTACCGAACAAACGGGTTTCTAACGAAAATGATGAATCTTCAAATGAAAAAATCAATTTTTAACAAAGGACTTCAACTTTCGCCCGAATAGTTGAATATTCTACTGAATTTTTCAATGTTTGTGCTGAAAAAGCGGATTTAATACAAAATATTTCAATTTTCGACCAAACAATTGAATTTTTAACGAAAAATATGAATTTTCAACCAGGAAGATTAACTTTCAACCACAAAAGAAAAATGCTCACATACATTTTTAACCAAATAATGTATTTTTAAAACAAGAATATTAATTTTCTGCCAAAAAAGACAAATTTTTGAACCAATTACATCAATTTTTAACCAAATAGTTGAATTTTCAACTAAAAAAATCAATTCATAAGTAAAAATGGTAAATTTAAATTTGTATGTATTTGCAAAACTTAATTTTCAATTTACAAAAATTCAATTAAAAAAAATGTGAAAAAATGAATTATCTACAAAACAGTTAAATTTTTTACCAAATACTTGAATTTTCTAACAAATTGTTGAATTTTGAACCAAAATAATAAATTTTAAACCAACAAGATTAAGTTTCTACAAAAAAGGCAAATTCTCAACAAAATATTTAAATAAATTTGTAATCAAATAGTTAAAATTTCAACCAAGAAGATTAAACTTCTACAATAAAAAAAGAATTTTCAACAAATTACGTGCATTTTTAACCAAATAGTTGAATTACAAACCAAGAAGAATAATTTTGTACAAGAAATACGAATTTTCAACAAATTATATAAACGTTGGACCAGATAGATGAATTTTTAAAGTAATAAAGGTTACTTTCATAAGATAAATGTAATAGTGAATATTTCAATAAAAAATGGAATATTAAAATTTTCAAAAAGAAGAAATAAATTTCTATTAAAAAAACGAAATATGTGAAATATATCAAATAATCAAACTCTCAACGAAAAAAATGAATTTTGAACGAAAATGATAAATCTTCAACTGAAAAAAAAATATTTTTAATAAAGGACTTCAACTTTCGACCAAACAGTTGAATATTCTGCAGAAAATATTAATTTTCAACAGAAAGTTAATTTTAAATCCTCCAATAATTAAATGATCCTTCTTGTTTAAGAATGCTATGTTATTGTTGAAAATGTGTCTTTTCGGCCTTAAAATGAAATTCAACAATTTGAATGAAATTTTTTTCTTCTTTGGTTTGAAAGTTAATCTCTTCTTGTAAAAATTTCACCTTTTTTGGTTGAAATAGCAGAAAATGTCTGGTTAAAAATTATTCTCTTTTGTTTTAAAATGTAACTATTTTGTTAGAAACTGATTATTTTAGATTCAGAATTCAAGTATTTTTTATATTTATGTATTTTGTCTAAAATGCTCTTTTTGGGTAGAAAATTAATCTTGGTTAAAAGTTCAACTGTTTGGTTAAAAATATATATTTTTTGTTGAGAATTCTTCTTTTTGAGCACAAAATTATTCTTCTTGGTTGAAAATTCATCTTTTTTGTTGAAAATTCAATTATTTGGTTGACACTTTAACTGTTTTGTAGAAAGCTCTTTTTTCTGGCTTAAAAATTTAACATTTTAGATGACAATTTTTTTCTTCATTGACTGAAAAACCCAAAATTGTTTTACGATATTTTTGGATAAACCCTTAATAAATTCATAAGAAAATTCAGTTAGCAAAAATTACGTAAGAAAAGGACGACTGAAGAAAAGGATCACCTTAAGATTAAGCCTCTTTCTACTGTAGTCCCATTAGTACTTCCTCTTACTATTTAAGTTGACTCATTTTTAAATTACAATTGACAATCACAGTTACATATTTTCAAATTGAAATAATAAAATTTAGCCATTTGAAATAACTGTTAAAACATTAGAACAATGAATCTAAATATAATAATACAAATTGTTTATAAAAATTAATATATTTGTGCTTTCTCATAAGAAAAATATAAAAACCGTTCTGTATCTTTCGATTGATTGAAGGACACTTCTGTTAATTTGTTTAAATTATTCATTTGTCATTAGTTAATTAAAAGGTCGAGTTTGCAAGGCAAATTTGAAACAACTAGCAACATTTGAAAACATTCTATTAAATTTAACTGCAAGTGGCAGGATGGCTGACTCTATTGAAGAAGAACAAGTTTGACGAGCTATCGTTTCCATTTTTCATGAAAAGGATCTTGACTTGGAGCTTAACCTTTTCATAAGAATGGCCTTGATAAAATTAGTCCCGGAAGAACCAGATTACCTCTTCAATGTGAAAGTTCAAATACTTTCGTGTGTTTAAATTCAGACTGGTTTATAAATTAAAATTCTTTTCTGTTTTTGCATCCTTATACCGGAAGCTTTGTTTTATGTCAAATCTTAAAATTCTATTTTTTATCTATTTGAACCTCATTCGTCGAAGTACATTAGATTTTTTTACTTTCTAACATTAAAAATATCAACAACTTAAAAATCCTTTATTGAAAATTTTTTGTATTATTAGGCCTTTGAAATCAAACAATTTTAGATGAGCTCAAATTTTGAAAAAAAGCAATATTTTGAATGGAATCAAAATGGATTGATCTTGTATCATTTATAAATTAAGAAGTTTAAAATATGGTTTTGGTGATACGGTTTTTGCCAGACAAAATAGTTTCGTTTTTCCTCTATAGAGTAACTGATAACTGATTAATTTTTTACCCAAAAAAAGAAAATTTCAACAACAGAATAGCTTCAACCAAAAACTGAGAATTGTCAAGGAAAAATGTAATAGACAATATTTTTTCAATATTTCGAACGAAAATATTGTAATTTTATTGAAAAGCACTTAAATTCTCCCAAAAAAGAAGAATTTTCAAGGAAATAGTGGAATACGCATCCAAACAGATAAATTTTCGAGCAAAGAGATTAACTTTTTACCAGAATAGATTTTGTTTAAAAATGCTACAGTTTGGTTGACAATGGATTTATTTTAGCGGAGTATTCAGCTATTTTGTTGAAAATTTATCTTTTTTCATACCATTCCACTGTTTTTGATTCAAAGTAAAAATATTTTCTTGGTTAAAATATGAATTATCACTGCAAATGCGAGTTTCCTGGAAAACAGTTTAATTTCATTCTGAAAATATGAATTTTCAAAGACAAAATTAATTAAAAATCTTGAAATTAATCATCCGACTTGGTTGAAAAATCAACAGTTTTTTTTTAATTTGAGTGTTTTGCTGAAATTAGTCTTTTTTGTTGCAAATTCAATTGTTCAGTTGACATTCGAACCGTTTTGTAGAAAACTCGTCTTTTTGGCTTCAGAATTCAACATTTTTGATCAAATTTTGTCTTCTTTATCGACTAAAAAATATTTGTTGGCTCAAAATTGAACGTTTTTAAACATTTTTAAATCATTTCTTTTGGTAAAAATTTGATTTTTTTTGGTTAAAAATGACACTTTTTGTTTGCAAATGAATCTGTTTCGGTTGAGGATTGAACGATTTTCTCGAAAATTCGTCTTTTCAGTTCAATTTAACAGTTTTTGATTCCAAATGGAATTTTCTTATGGTTAAAGCATGAAGCATTACATTTCTTGTTAAAAATACATGAAATAAGTTTGGATAAAACAAATTTTTATCAAAAAGCGAGACGATGCTTATTGCAAAAGTAAGAAAAAATCTGAAAAATTCTCGGTTTTCGAAAGAATTCCCGGCTTTATCCCTAAGCTCAAAATTCCAGGCAGATTCCCGTTTTTCCCGCTCAATGGACACCCTGATAAAGCATAATACTTCTGATCGTTAGTTATATCACTGTTATCAAATTCTGTTAAAATTGGGATCATTATATAATCCCTTTATAATATATTCTCGAACTCTTGATCGATGAGGCCTTAAATAATAGTTACAAGCATTATCTACTCCCTTTTTTACACTTCACTCTATCTTCTTCAGCTTGTATAAGATGGACCGCTAGTTGATGTCGTAACTCTGCCTAACTTACGGTTATTTTTTTACACCTAAAGGGTCCTTCTTCATCGCTCACCTTCTTTACCTTCTCCAAATACACACAAAAAAACCCACGTGTCGAAGGAAAGATGAATCCTCACCTCAATAAAATATAATTTGTCCTCCATACACTTTACTGGGGACATCAAACGTACTCATTATGACCTGAAGTATTCTTAATTGCCCGGAAATTAACTTCCTTTCATGGAAAATAATATAAAAAGTGTTAAATGTCACTGGGAAGTCATTAATCGAATTTTCCGCTCTCTGTTACGGAATTATCGATTATGAGTTTGCAATTAGAAATTCAGAGACGAAAATTGAGACATGAAATAAGAAGAAGAGACAGGTTTTTTATCCTTTTGTATAAAAGAATTGATTCCTACAAAGTATTGGTGAATTAATTAATAAAACGTTTTTTCTAGATTGTTGATATTATAGAAAACAGAATATTAACTTTTTTCAAAAAATATTCAATTAATAATAATAATAATAATATTTGAATTTACTTCTTCAGTTTGTCCACAATGGAAGATGCTATCTTTCCGCTCGCTTTTCGCATATTTCAAGTTATTAATTTCGCACTTGAGATGAAAATAATTAAATTTAAAAACCGTGATGCAGAATTTTAAAATTAATTTTTTAGCGACTTGGATCCAGGATGCTAATTCAAGAATGATTTATTTTTTCAACAAACTTTGGAATTGCTTAATATTTAACGCTTCATGTTTGAATTCATGAATTTTGAAAGTTTCAAATTAGTGATCATACAATATTATGAACAAGAAAAAAAAACAATTTCTATCCATAAAAAACAAATTTTTAAGAAAAAATGGAAAAGTTGCATTCGCCTTTGAAAATATTAATTTTAAATCAAAAAAGCGAATTTTCAACAGAATACTTTAATTTTTAAACAAAGTGATGAAACTTCGAAAAAAATTAGTTTCTAGTCAAGGTGTTAGTGCTCTTAGCAAAGAACGTGAAATTCAGGGGAAAAAGATCAATTTTAAATAAAATAGTTAAACTTTCAATCAAAGAGATGAATTTTCGACGAAAACGATGAATCTTTAACTAGAACAGTTGAATTTTCAGTTTAAAAAATTAATTTTCAACAACAAAAAAACGAATTTTCAAAAGAGAGGTAAATTTTAAACTAGAATGATGAATCATTGACAAAACAGAGATTTTTTTTCCTGCTTAAAAAATCATTGGATTGAACCAAACAAGATGAATTTCCAACGAAATAGTTGAATCCTACACTGAAGGAGATCAACCTTCAACCACTCAGCTTTTTATCAAAAATTAAATAAAATTTCCATCAGAACTGATGAGCTTTCAAGTTAAAAAGACAAATTTAAAAAAAGAAGTTGAATTTTCAACCCAGAAAGATTTCAGTTGAATTTTCAATACTAAAATATAAAGTTTCAGCAAAGAGCTCATTTTCTACTAAAATTGTTGAATTTTGAACCAGAAAAAAAAACGAATTTTCACCAAAAAATCACTCCTTTTTTTTATTATAAAATTATATTTTATATTATATATAAAATATTATAAAAATCACTTATTTTTATCATTCTGTTGTTGAAAATTCGTCTTCATATCTTCAACATTCTACAATTTAATTAAAACCTTTTTTCTTTCGTGACTACAAAATTTTGTTTGATTAAAAGTGTAACTGTTTTGCTAAAAACTCGTCATTTTGGTTTAAAAATTAATTTATTGTAGTAAAAATTTTATATTTTTTGGTTGAAAATGCAACTGTTCTTGCATCTATTTTTTTTCGTAAAAACGTTATTTTTGGTAGAAAATACTTCCTTTTGGTTGAAAATGTAACTATCTCGACTGGAAAATTTTTCTTGGTTAAGATTCAAACTTTGGTTGAAAATTCGTCATTTTCATTAGAAAATTCATCTCTTCTGGTAGAAATTTTACCTTTTTTTTTTGTTACAAATATTTTCAGTAATTCCCTGACCAATAAAATTCCCTGCATTTTTCCTGATTTCCAGGTTTTCCCTGACCTGGGTCCACCTGGGAAATTTAAATCAGAAAATGTCAGGTACAATTCAGGGATTGTCCATGAAGTACGTTACCAATTTGAGGAGGGAGGCAGTCGCGCCAAAATCTACAGTTGGTAACAGGGGGAGGGGGGAAGTCACTGGAAGTAACAAAAATATTTAGTTTGGATCAAATTCTACTATTTGGTTAGAAATTTAATTATTTTGTTGAAAATATAACTTTTTTTGTAAAAAAATCATATTTTTCGGTCAAAAATTCAACTACTTGGTTGAAAGTTGCACTATTTTGTTCAATCTTTTTGTTTTGGTAAAAGATTTATCTCTTTCCCTTAAAATGTGAAAATTTCAATTTTAGAAAATTAATCTTCTTAGTTAAAAAAAACACTTTTTGGGTTGAACTTTTTGTTGAAAATTAATTTTTTTTAAAGATTCACAATTTTACTTTAAAAGTCATATCTTTGGTTGAAAATGTAAGTGTTTTGTTGACAATTCGTTTTTTTAAATATTATTATCGGGAATAAAATTTTTAACTGAAAATATAACTATTTCACTTTTTGTTCCAGCATGTTAATTTTAATTAAAAATTGAAGCGTTCTAGTTGAAAATTCAACAGTTTTAGTGAAAATTCTAGTATTTTCATGAAATGAGAAATGAAAAAAAATGAAAAAATGAAAAAAATGAAAATCATCTTTTTATGGCAGAAATTTGATCTTCAATCTATTTCGATTGAAAATTAAAAGGTTCGGTTGAAAATGAAAATAATTGCTTGAAAATGATATTATATTTTTTTTAAATTCATATTTTTGGTTGTAAATGAAGCTATTTGGTTGGAAAGTCGTCTCTTTTTTGTTTAGTTTAACAGGTTGAAAATTCGTTCTTTGTTTGAATTAAGTAATTAAACTAAAACTTTTGACTATTCCATTTTTGTTTGAAAAAAAATTCTGGTTGAAAATTCTAATATTTGTTTTAAAATTCATCTATATGTATGAGGATTCAACTATTTTGTTACGAAAAATTTTTTTTGGTAGGAAATATATCATTTATGGTAGAAAAGTCATCTGTCTGAGTTGAAAATGAATTTTTTTTCTTGAAGATTCAACTTCTAGGGTTGAAAATTGAACTGCCATCTAAAAAAATCATCTTTTTGGCTTGAAAATTCGATTTAATTCAATTCAATAAAGTCATCTTTCTAGGTAGAAAATGTATCTTTTTTGGTTAAAAATTCATGCTTTTTGGTTTAAAATTCAATTCAATAAAGTCATTTTCTTGGTTAAAAATGTATCTTTTTGGTTAAAAATTCATCTTTTTTGGTTGAAAATTCAAATCTTCGGTTGAGTATTATTCTGCTTTGGTTGAAGATTCAACTATTTTGTTGAAAATTCATATTTTTTGGTTCAAAATCAGTTACTTGGTTTAAAGTTTAAGTCGTATTTGACAAATTGCTACAGATTCACCATTTTAGTTGGAAATTATTTGGTTAAAAATTAATCTTTTTTGATAATTTAGCAGCTTGAAAATTCGCTTTGTTTTGAAATTAATTTTTCAAAATAAAACTTTTAAAAATTCCATTTTTGGTTGAATTTTTGAATGAATTTTTTTGTTAAAGATTCAACTTTTTGAATTGAAAATTCAAATCTTTTTGGTTGAATTTTATCTTTTTTGTTTGAAAATTTCGACCACATGGTTGAAAATGCACCATTGTAGATTGAAAATTCAACTATTATAAGAAACTCATAGTTTCTTGTGCAAAATTCAACTGTTTTATTGAAATTTCGTCTTTTTGGATTGAAAATGAACTTTTTTTGCTTGGAAGTTCAATTATTTTATTGTTCATGCAACTTTTTGGTTAAAAATTAATTCTGTTGTTGTTGAAAACTCATCTTTTTGGCTTTTAATCATTC